>CAUYRH010032414.1:0-88642 GCA_963574655.1 Perodicticus potto | reverse complement strand
GGGAGAGAAACGGAGAGAGCTTTTCTCTCCCCACTTGAGTTCTCTCTCTCTACCAGGAGCTTTAGTGTTTTCTGTATTCTTTTCTGTAAATAAATTCTGTCTTACCACTGGTACCTTCAATTTCTTCAAATTGGGATCCAAATATCACCTCTTTGAGAAGGTACTCCCTGGCAGCCCAAATTAAAATAGCATCCCTGTTATCTTGTGTTTTCGTGTGACCCTACCATTTTTTCTTCCTCTGGAAAGTACCTGACCATTCACAAAGGGTGCCAAAAAATATACACACATTTTAGGCAAGAATAAAACAGTATTAAAGTTGTGATACTCAGTATATACTGACAACAAAAGATAACTATAAGTCACATTGAGTACTTCTTGTAATTGCAGAAGTCAAATTTGACTTGGGCATTACAAATTTAATACTCTTTTTTCCTTTCTTAAAATGTGTATATATATTTTTGGCACCCTCTGTGTATTTTATCTGTCAAGCTTTCTATGTCTGTATTCCTCATTAGCATGTGAATTCCAGCAGGGCAGGGACCTTGCCTGCCCTTATCAAGGCTGCCTGTGACCTCCACTTGCTAAATCCAATGGTGAATTCTTCTCATTGTTCTTGAGTCATCATTTATAAATCACACTCTCTTCCTTGAGCCCTTTTCTTCCCTAAGCTCCAGAACATCAGAAAAAGGTTTTATTTGTTTGTTTTCTTTCTGTTTTTCCAGCTGCTCCTTTTCTCATCCTTTTCTCATCCCGCTGACTTTCAGGGACTGGCTGGAGCATCCCTGGGCTCATCCCTTGGTGTTCTTAGCTAGAGTTATAGTTTTAAATAATGCCTATATGCTGTGACTCCCAAATTTATGCCTTCATACTCTGAACCTCTCTCTAGAACTCCAGCTTCGTTTATTCACTGCCTACTAGACATCTCCTTGGATTTCTAACAGACATCTCAAATTGAACTTGTCTCGAATGGAACTCCTTACTAGCTCCCCAAACATGCTCCTTTTTAACCAACCCAAGGCCAGCGTGGCTCTGGCAGGGAGAAGGAACCCAGGGCTTTGCCTCTTTAGGGAAAACTCTGCCTCAGACATGCTTCAGTGTCTAACTGCATTTCAGTATTCCAAAACTTGGGATATTTCATATAAGCACCTGAGTTTTGGCTTTTGAATGTAGAAAAGTATGGTGACGATATGTGAGAGCTGAGTAGAAATGAAAACAAATCTTTCTACAGTTTCTTTCTACAAACTTGCTACAATTTCTTCATCTGATGGATTACTCTGGAGCCCGGGACATTCAGACATTTATGTCACTTGATAAGCCTCTCCATTTCTTGGTTTCTTAAACTGTAAAAGTGGGATATCACACCTACCTAATAAGGTTGTGGTTAGGCATAAATTAAAGAATAAAGGAAAAGTATTTAATTTACTGCTTGTCAAATAGTAACCTCCCCCAAATTACCATTTTTTGGTTGAGTTTTCCACTGAAAAGTGGCATCTGCCCACTTAAAACTACCAAAGTTTTCGAGTCAGTTAGCGATATTTCCTGATACACACTTGATACAGATCACTGCTCTGAGGGCTGTGCAAACAGCCAAGGAAAAGAAAGTTACAAGGTATCTACTCTTGTCAATAAAATGAGAATGGAAGGTAGGTTGGGGTGGCTCCCACCTGTAATCCTATCACTCTGGGAGGCTGAGGCAGGTGGATTGCTGGAGCTTAGGAGTTTGAGACCAGCTTGAGCAATAGTGAGACCCTGTCTCTAAAAATAGCTGGGCCAGTATAGACCCAGCTACTTGGGAGGCTTAGACAAGAGGATATCTTGAGCCCAAGAATTTTAAGTTTCTGTGAGCTATGATGCCACAGCACTCTACTAAAGGCAACAGAGTGAGACTATCCATCCAAAACAAAACAAACAAAAATAAATGAATAAAATGAGAATGAAGAATCACAGTAAATGTACATTCAACCAATCTAAGGATGTGTGTTAAAAATTTTTAAAGAGTTAAATGAATATTAGCAAAATCGTAAGTAAGAGTAGGAACCTTAGGACAGGGGAGAGATGTGAATTATTAGACTACAAGGCAGGGCAGGACAGGGTATGCGACGAGGCCAACACTGTGTAGTTCCTTCAGGAAAACAAGGTCTAGGCGGGGTTCAAAAGAGGATAAGAAATGATATTTAAATTGAAGAGTATAATGGGAAAGAAAATTGGTAAGAAGTCAAGGAAGATACCATGGAAGGCTCCAGAGTGAGTGGAGCACTGCATTGGATAACTTCAGCCCTGGCTGAAGTTTCCCTGGAAAGAGATTAAGGACGTTGGGGAATTGGCTCTGGGAGTTGGACATGAGAAGAGATTAGATGTGTGAACCATGATAAAAATGAAAAAGAAAACAAGATAAGTTATCCAGCTTCATTTCCTCTGCTAAAAGAGAACATGCTTTCTCCCTTTCCAAAGGGTATGTTTCAAACATTGTCCCTTTAATATCACACTGAAAAACCCTCTCTCACCAGGGGGTATGAAATCTCTGAGAGTGCCCGGTCTGGGAGAGAACTGAGATGTCCTATATTTATCTACACCTTTTTTCCATATACTCCTTTTAAAAATTGCCCATTTGCTATAAAAATCCCATCATTATATTTAAGGGAAATATTTCAAATGAATAAGATTACCTTTAATTCACAAAATTAACATGACTTCTTTCATTTTTACATTTTCCTGTCTAAGCTGTGTCCATAAATCTACAGATCTGTCAAGTTAGGATCATTGGATGACTTCATTTTCATTTCCTTGTTGGTTCCTGCATCATGTACCAAAAATTTCCCCTACATTTCCATAGTCATCGTTAAGATGTAAATGTCTCAATAATACTTCATCAAGCTGATGCCTCATAATTTAATAAAGTAGCAGACATCAAGTAATATCCATTCTTTTCTGTTATAGAAAACGCTACAGTAGGCATCATTTTTCATAGTTTTATTTTAAATGCAGTTGTACTATTTCGTCAGGATAAATTCAAAAGAATGGGACAACTGAACCAAAAGGTATAAATATTTATATTTTCTTTTAATCTACATATATTAAGGTGAACATGAATGAATTATAATGCTATTATAAGAGAATTGGGGGAATTTTGGATGCACACTCAAAGACACTTAGCCTGGGAGACAGGAGTAAAAATGCTCCACACAACCTCAGAAGTAACGCAGTAGAAAATCGGTCTTTTAATAGAGTGTAACTGGATGTCAAGATATGTCTTCCCCCTCCCCAATTTCCCTTACAGAGTTAATGTGCTGATGGTAAAAGCGTAAGTAGCAATCCTCTCTCTTTGAGTAAATTGCCCAGGAGAGATATAACAGTGAATCTGCAGGACTATAACCTAATAAACAAGAATTATCCAATACTGAGAAATGTGAGCAAGGCATAGCTCTGAACTGTATTAGACACTAATACAATAAAAGGATGAGGTGAGTGCACATATCAAATTGAACCTATAAATCAAACGGAGTATCAGAGAAACTGCTAAAGCAAACGTGATAATGAAGAATAAAATCAAGGCTAAAAAACCCAGGGCATTTCGTACAACACCTTGACTTTAAAATATACACACACACAAAGACTGTCAATGTAATTATTATTGAAGAGCATAATTAAAGTAAAACAACTTTAGCTATGGCTTTGAGTTGAGCAACTGGTAATAAAAAATGGTCTGGAAAGAGTAGTTGTGTGTTTTGATAAAGATGAAGAGCCTTGGGAATAATTACAAACCCATGCAGGCAATGTGAAATAAAGATCAGTTAGTTTTTTGGTTAACACTATCAAGATGAAACAAGCAATCCTGGGAGCTTAGTAATTTCAATTGACCATCTGAGGTAATCAAATATAACCATTTACTGCCAGGTGCCCATGTGCCATTGAGCTAGGCACACTGAGGCTATGTGTCTACAGTGGCAATGAGCAGACCACAGGAGGAGAGTAAGATCAACCCTGCTTCTCTCCACGAACCTGCCTGGAAGGTAGCTTTTGTACATGTAAAGTGATCTTCCTTGGAGGAAGGCTCAATTTAATGGCAGCAACGTGTTTGCCTGCTTGTAAGCATGGTAGCAACATGTCTCTGTGTGGCCCCATGATATAACATAATTAGCTATGGGAAAGGATACCAGTTTCTTAAACGTTTATTTCAAGCTATTTTCAAGGGAAGGTGTATATCCAAGGTTACGTAATGATACACAGTTCTATTTCCAGGAAAATGGTGTTTTAGATGCTCTGACGCATCTTCTCAAATATAAAACAGCTAGCATTAATAAAGTTTTAATGAATTGTTCAACTCACAGGATGTAAGAGAAATCTCAGAGGAAACAGAAGAAACATATGCCTAGGAGCTTGAAAAAGTAGTCTTTGCCTGAGAGCAAATGCTATTATCAGTGCTACAATGACAGACTTGGGCAGAAGGCAGTATTAAGGCAGCAGCGGCCAGGAGTAAGCTAAGATGCTGTTTAGACACTACAGAGGCCCTTAATTAGCAAGTCCCAGTGACAAAGAGTCCCTGGAGAAAAATGTCCTCAACTTAGACTTTCCAGTTTTTCACTGTTTAACATCACTAAATCTGAATTCCATCCTGAGTGAGAATTATCAGAAACAGCAAACAAAAGAGTTAAACAGCAAGGATTCCATATATTGAAGTAAAAAATAGCTAATAACCAAGCAATAGGAGATAACAAAAATCATTAGGAGATTGAAAAATAGAAACTTTAGGAAAAATATAGAAATTAGAATAAAAAATGCTCTGATGATGGTTTAATCCAGAGTATAACAGAAAAAAAATACTCATCTTCACCATCTAGAATAAATGGATGATTTTATTGCTTGTATTTTAAAGTCATTTTTATAAATAATCTATAAAAAAGTAAAGTGATAAAAGGATCAAATGGAAACAATTGTTTCAAGATAGAATGAGTTTTATTCTTTAAAAAAATTAGTAAATTGTCTTTGCTTTATGGAAGACCTGTAAGAAATAATAAAAAGTCATGAGAAATTAATTCTTAAACATAGGTAGAAGTGCTCACAAAACAAACTCAAATGCTAAAGCTGGGTATAACAAACCCTGAGGATTAAACAGCTATTTAAACACAGTTGAAGATAAAATTAGTACACTGAATGAGGAAACAAGAGAAATTTCTCAGAATTTAGGACACAGACTTATAGATAGAAAATATGCAAAAGGGATAAAGATATGGAGAAAAGAATAAACAGGTCTAATATATATTTAATCAGAGGTTCAAAAGGAAAAACTATATATAATGGAAGAGAGGCAATATTTGAAGGTATAATACCTGAGGACTTTCCAAAACTGACAAGAAAATCTAGATACACAGAAAATATACATTTTTTAAATGACTCAAGGATTCTCACTTCAGAAAATGTTTTATTCATATATCCCATGCACGGATGTGCATTTTGAAGAAAATACAGTGCCATCCTATGTCAGCATTTACTAAATGTCCATGTGCCAGGAACTAGTCTAGGCACTAATACACCAGAGGAGTTCATAATAATTTAGGTGTTCCCCTCTTTACACCAAAGGGGCAATTGTCTATCCCAAATTTTGTATAAATTACTTTTTTCTGAATCTTATTTTAAAGCATTGAATTATATTGCTTTTTAAAAATATCCTACTATATAGCCCTTGATAAAGAGGGAAATCATTCTATAAAACAAATACTAATAAATTATAAACTTTTCACACGTTTCATATTCTATAAGCAAGATATAAACATGTACCTGTAAAAGTAGCTATTTTTACAGTGAGCATAAATTTTATACTACTTAAACATCTGCCAAGGCCTTTAAAATAGAAGGATGTAGTGGGCAGGAGTACAGGCTGGTGAGAGCCTTGGTGAATACTCAGCACTGCCAATGTTTGCTGGATCATCCAAGCAAAGATTAACTTTAACTTTTTACAGTTAAAGACTCTTAGGTTGCTCCTTCCTGCCTTTCTCTTCTTCCTGAAGCCTTTGTAGCACATTTTAAAAACATGGAACAGAGGAGGAATAGATAATGTTTGCAATCATTTTTCTCCCTACACTTAATTCTCAACACTTTGCTTAGTAGCCAAAGATAGGAAGGAAGAAAAAAGGCCTCTTGTTCCCCTCAGCTACTCCACTTTCCATGTGGGATCCCAGGTCTTAGGACTAGTTGGAGAATCTAGGTTTATTAAAGCACTGTGCCTTTTTTCTTTTCCCTTACTCCTCAAATGCCCTTGTACCCACCGCCCCTCTTTGATGATTATAGTACAGAGGGCCTGGGGTTTGAGAAAAGAAGAAATTCTGGCTATATAATATGTGTAACTAGTTTTGAAAAAGAAATTATGCATAATTCACAAGAGCACAACTGATTAAAAATGAAGGGCTAAGTCAGATCTTGAGATCTTGACTATCCAGATATGATCTGTGTTCTCTTGGCAAGTTATTAAACCTCTCTGTGTTTCAGTTTCCTCATCTATAAAATGGACATTTTTTAAAAGTGCCTATCTCATAGGGATCTTGCAAAGCATAAATTGGTACACTACTATGGCTCTGTTTGTTGTGCCCAATTTTAGTTTTTTTTTTTTTTTTTCGTGACAAGAGTCTTACTTTGTCACCCCCAGTAGAATGCCATGCTGTCACAGCTCACATCAACCTCAAACTCTTGGGCTCAAGAGATTCTCTTGCATCAGCCTCCTTAGTAGCTGGGACTACAGGTGCCCACCACAATGCCCAGCTATTTTTAGAGACGGGGTCTTGCACTTGCTCAGGCTGGTCTCGAACCTGTAAACTCAGGACAATCTGCCTGGGCCTCCCAGAGTGCTAGGATTACAGGCATGAGCCACTACACTAAACCCCCAATTTTAGCTTTTGAGATTCATCTTGGGTCATATTTGTAGCAGTATCAGGGCGTATGGTAAACATTCAATAAATGTCAATTCTTGTATTTAAATGTATATGTATATAATTATAAGTTATACCTCAATTATATTTTACACAAATAAAATTCTACACATAATTTTATACTGTACACAAATATAACTTTTAAATAATTTAGGTATGGTTTAGAAAAGGGGTCCTCAAACTACGGCCCATGGGCCATATCCATTGGTGTGAATTGTATTTGTTTCCGTTTTGTTTTTTACTTCAAAGCAAGTTATGTGCAGTGCGCACAGGAATTTGTTTATAGTTTTTTTTTTTTAACTATAGTCCAGCCCTCCAACGGTCTGAGGGACAGTGAATTGGTCCCCTGTATAAAAAGTTTGAGGATGCTTGGTTTAGAAAGATGTCACCAAAAAGTTTCACAGTGGTAACTTCTCAGTAGTGAGATTAAGGCAGATTTTTCTCTCCTCCATTATTATTTATAGAATTGATTTTGTCTGCAATTAATGGGTATTACCAATATACCTATAAAAGAGAAAATTTCATTAAAAACTATAAATAATTAAAACAACTACCATTTTCGTTTGGCTTCCTCAAGCACAGAAATGTTGAAAGACATTTCTTTATGTGATTAAGCTACTTAGCTACTATACACATGCCCAGATTTCTGAAATATTCCTAAAGAAATTACCCTTTTGAAGAGAATTATTCTCATAAAAAGACAATATCATTTCATTGGCTAATATGTGCTTGTTCATATCAACACAATATTTTTTAAAATCCTCCAGTGAAAATGTAATTAAACTATATTCCTTAAGTTTAATTCCTAAGTTTAAATAGTGTTGCCGATATGGTCTTTATTACAGCATCAAAAACAAAAGGCATGTTGCTTGCCAATGATAATCCAATGAATTCAATATGAGAAAAAAAAAAAGGGCGGTGCCTGTGACTCAGTAGGTAGGGCGCTGGCCCCATATATGGAGGGTGGTGGGTTCAAATCCAGCCCCCAGCCAAACTGCAACAAAAAAAACAGCCGGGCGTTGTGGTGGTCACCTGTAGTCCCAGCTACTCAGGAGGCTGAGGCAAGAGAATTGCCTAAGCCCAGGAGTTGGAGGTTGCTGTGAGCTGTAACACCACAGCACTCCACCAAGGGTGACAAAGTGAGACTCTGTCTCTTAAAAACAAACACAAAAAAGGACCACAACCACTGATGCTATTGTCAAAATTAAGCAGAAGTAAAGAGAATACTTTTGTCCAAGTCAATGCTCTGAGATCCAAATTAAGCTACTTAATTTAAAAATGATACAGAATTAGCTGTCATAAGCATTCAGATTCTCCAGTTGGGTGTTTCTAGCCACTCAGGACTTGACTGTGGTGGCAGAAGTACGTACCAATCAACGGTATGGGACAGATGAGCATAACTAGGAGACACTGAAAAATAATTCTTCTTGATTTTAGAATGCAGTTGTGATTTGTTTGGCAAATTTATTGCTGTAAGGGTAATCAGTCCAATAACATGCAGGGGAGCTGGAAGACATTGGTCAGTATTCATTTTTTTTTTTGTAAATTCATGAAGCAAATAATTCACATTAAGATAATTAAGAGCATCATGCTTTATGTACTTTCTATAATGAGCTTTAATATTAGGTAAGAACTTGGAAAAGAAGTCTGTTTGGTTAATGTATCTTTGTTTGGTCTTTTAAAATAGCATAAGTGCCCTAATCCCTCACCTCGTTTGCACACATCAGCAGGGCTGGAGACCCTGTCTGGTATCTGCCCTCCTTTCATTTATACACAGCACACCCGGGCAAGAGATCTATACCCCCATTCTTTTTTTTTCTTTTATTGAGATAGAGTCTCACTCTTTCACTCTGGGTAGAGTGCCATGGCATCATAGCTCACAGCAACATCAAACTCTTGGGCTCAAGCAGTCCTCTTGCCCCTGCCTTCTGAGCAGCTGGGACCACAGGCATGTGTTACCACACCCGGCTATTATTTTCCATTTTTAGTAGATATAGGGTTTCGCTCTTGCTCAGGCTGGTCTTGAACTCCTGAGCTCAAGCAATTTGCTGGTCTCAGCTTCCCAGAGTGCTAGGATTACAGGTGTGAGCCATCGTCCCAGGCTAACATCCCCATTCTTGACACCCTGCCCCACCAACAGGACCAAAATCCAACCCAACACCACAGAAGTTCTTCTGCTTTGAAAGTGGCAGGCATAAAGACTAAACTTTACCATGTAGGACCTAGTAACTTAAAGTGATTTTCTCCTAATTAAACACAGCATTGCTTCCCTTTAATAGAATTGGAATAATTGGCTCTTAAATACCAATAAAAAGGCGCCATGATTGGAATGCTATGCGTCACCGGATGAAGCAAATCTGTGAATAACATTTAAAAAATGAGTATTAACAATAAAATATGTATA
This sequence comes from Perodicticus potto, assembly GCA_963574655.1. Taxonomy (NCBI): domain Eukaryota; kingdom Metazoa; phylum Chordata; class Mammalia; order Primates; family Lorisidae; genus Perodicticus; species Perodicticus potto. The sequence continues at coordinate 79,318 of CAUYRH010032414.1, read as the reverse complement.
TACAATATTCTGGATAAATTCCTATTAAGATGACTAAGTACCGTTTCAGATATAGGAGTTTTGTTCTGAAGGAAACATTTAATAAGTTGTGTTCTTAAGGAAACCATTAACAGCACGTTCCTTATTATAAGATTGCTACAGATTCATTGTAAATATATGGAAAATACACAAAGGAAGAAAGAAGAGTGGAGAGAGAGGAGGAGAAAGAAAAGTACGTGAAAGGAAGAAACAGAAGAAGGAAGAGAGGAAGAGCAGCAGAAGCTGCCCCTACCCTTACTCTCGCTGTTGAGGTACTGAATATTGTGGTAGCTTTGTAAGACTGAGAGTGAATACAGCCTTTCATTTTTAGTTTGCATTTTCCCACAAAATATACTGTGAACATATTTTGATCAATACACAATCACTGACACCATGTTTGGTGACAGCTGCATGGTATTCCACCTGGCTAGGCAGCACACGTAGGGGTGTGGAGGGCCTGGGGCTGAACCAGACTATCCTGTATCTCCAATCAGCCCCCGTTTCATGCTACCTGAATAAAAATTTTTTTATGCCACATCTCAAAAACACCACTGGGCCATAAGTTTGGTCCAACTACTATGTCTGCTTGCCCATAATTTCATCATCCTTTCATCTTGTCCAGATACACATGCCAATGCTTTGGGTTTTGCATCATTTCTACAAAGTCTAAACATAGTAGGTTTTAAAAAAAAAGTTGGCTGTCTATAATCAATCATCAAATGGAATGTTTTCTTGCTGGTTTGTTTTCAACTATAAAGTCATATACTTTTTAAAATCTAATAGGACAGGTGCTTTCATCAGAATTTTGATGGTTTTACTCCACCATTGCATTTTCCTACATTTCTCTTTAGAATTTATCTCAGTGTCAGTTCCCTATTTTTCACAGTACATTTTTTCTAACATATTTAAAGCTTGTATTGTTTATCATCAATTATTTGTCCAGAATTCCGGCCAAAATTTTAGCTTTACCTATGTAAGGAAACTAAGATACAAAGCTAAGGCAATGCATCTGAAAATGTAAGACTTAAAGAATCAGTCTACTTGGAGGAAATACACAAGATAATTCTTAAAAATCACCTGTTATCTATGTAATCCCTTCTAATAATAAAACAGACACCCTTAACAGTCTTTAGTGTTTATATTGTTGGTTTCTAATATTCTCAGCCTTTTTAAAGTTTTCAGAGAAGAAAAATGTTTGATTAAAATTTATAACAAATTTAATTTCATCAATATTATAAAACTCTGAATATATACTTTGCTACGTGATAAGGTAAGCTTTATCTCCAAATAAACTGTGACTAAAATACAAAAATAAAAAGGAATAATAATCTAGATTTTAAAAAGAAGAGATTTTATTTAAGCTTCCACAGCCAAACATTATTTCGAAATAGTTTATATTTCAAATTCAAACAACTGTTTGTTTTATCAAAAACACATTCCTTCAAGAGGAAAAACACTATTTAATAAAATTTATTTTAGCTTAGGAGATTCTGTGTAGTAACAGTTCCTATGGATAGCAGTCAAATATGTCATAACCAGTAATCAAATCTGAAATTGAACATAAATATCAGGAGTGAAATACAACCAAGAGGGCTTTTTTCCTTCCTTGTGGTTTTACATCTGTATCATCTACCAATGTAAAGTATGTTGAGATATGGAAAGTGCACAGGGAAAACATGATGCTTCACATCACCCCTAATATGCTGCTCAGCATGGATGGACACTCACATGAGATCCCCTGGGGACGATGAACTAAATTTTCTTCTTCTATGACGGCATGTAATTTTTATTATTCTTTTCATACCAGAAAAGAATTTATTATTCTTTTCATATCAGAAAAAAAAAATTCTGAGCTTTTTGCTCACACTTTGGAGATAAATAAAATATACTCTCAAGAAAAGGTATGCTTGGGTGAGGAAAGGAAGAGCAGAGAGAGGGAAGGAGTGAGGGAGTGGGGTCTCAGTGTGTGCCACACCTTTTGGGGGCAAGACAAGATTGTAAGAAGGTCTTTACCTAACAAATGCAATCAGCGTAACCTGGTTTCTTGTACCCTCAATGAATCCCCAATAATCAATTAAAAAAAAAAAGAAAAGAAAAGGTATGCTTGGAAGAAGAATTCATCAAATAAAACTAACTTCCTTTTTTTTAAATTTAAGAGTACTATAAGGGGCTTGTGTTGCGTGAGCGGAGACGCGAGGGGACAGCAGCTTTGCCTCGGGTATAAGCTCGCTTCTGTAATGTGAGAAGGTGCAAGAAGCAGGATGCAGCTCAAGATTGGCATGTAGCAAACATCTTTATTTCTGGCCACCTTTTACACACTGGTGGTCATGTACACACCCAATCAATGATCTAAAACATTTACCATTATCTAACTTCTTCTATTTAATTCTAAACCTAAGTGGCAGATATCAAGTCTGCACAACAACAAATGTTTTTCTGCTTTACATTCTCTAAAACATGCATCATCTGTTTGTGTAAAAGATCTAAAAAAATCTAAAGCTGCAGGGGAACTTATTCTTTAAAGTTTTCTATGTGCCCATTAAGTTAACCTCCAAAGGATTTTATGACTCTGTTTTTCTGCAGTGTGAGACCTTTAGGCTGTTAAGATAATATGTATTTAACACTTGTCAACCTCTGGGCTGTATCACCAAGTGGGGGGTTCTCAACCTCTGACCCTCTTGGGCTTGACGGCCGCATGACTTCAGAGTTTCTGTTTCTGGGCTTTTACCTCCAATAAATAGCCTCTGTGTATGCCTCAGGGCAGCCCAGCTTTCTTGCTTTTTCTGTGTTAGCAAAGGTCATGTTAACCTATTCTTTCTCAATGGAGCATATATATGGGAATTTTTACCCCATAGGCGTGGTGCCTGTAGCACAGTGGTTATGGCACCAGCACGTATACCCAGGCTGGTGGGTTCAAACCTGGCCTGGGCCAGCTGAACAACAATGACAACTGCAATACAAAAACGGCCAGGCATTGTGGCAGACGCCTGCAGTCCCAGCTACTTGGGAGGCTGAGGCAAGAGAGTTGCTTAAGCCCAAGAGTTTGAGGTTGCTGTAAGCTGTCATGCAGCACCCACAGCACTCTACTGAAGGTGACGAAGTGAGACTCTCTCAAAAAAAAAAAAAAAATTAAAATAAGGGTACATACAATTAGGTTACGCTGCATTTGTTAGGTAAAGTCCAAGATGCAGTTGAGTACTTCGTCCAAGAAATGTACCATATATGCCTCCACTGTACCTTACAGACGTTAGCTAATATTTAAGAGGTAACAGAAACAATTTTTGAAAATAATCAGAGTAGTGGTATGTGCTATTGCCTGGTATGGCCCACAGTGGACAGAATGTAACATTGCTGTTCTAAAATATGGGAAAAATGAGCAATATACACTTAAATGGGAAAATGCATCAAATATACTGGAACCTGACTTGTCATAGAGAAAATCAGTTACAGCATATTATAGAAAATGTCAATAAATTCTTATTATTACTTCAAAAGAAGCCTTGCAAGTTTAGGCTTACTGAGCCTGGATAGCACAACAGTAACCACACCTAAAAACTTCAGGAAATAATATACTCATTAAAAATATAACACAAAATATTTATCAGGCTTTAAATGAGTTATTAGCAAATTAACTTATAGCATATTCCATCTACTCGCAAAAGGATCTGAAGTAAGTAGACTCTATCTCAGTTGATACAAATAAACCAAATTTCAAAACTGAAGGAAATGCTCCCCAAAAGTACATATATTTTTGAAACCTATTAAAGTATTTAAGGAAAGGGAATAAAACAATATGCTAAATACTTGTCCCAAACAACCTATTAGTTATCTTTCAAAATCTGAAGGATTGAAGATTTGGGAGGCACATTTTTATACTAGAGCAGAAAAGCAAACTTATTAAAGTTGAAAACCAGAAAATTATATCCAATTGTCCAAGGTAACATAAGATATGGAAGAAAAACTATAGTCAGGTCTATATCTTAAAAGCATGAAAAGACTTTTCTTTTGAGTCTTTGTGTAAAATGGTTGTTTTCAGTTTTTTTTTGTATTACAGAAGAAAAATATATAAGATTCGTATACAGGGTATGTGTATCTTGTTTGTACAGCCACCCTGTATATGTTTTATAAATACATGATAGCAAGTTTGAAAGGCATATATGTATAAGATATCTGATACATCTTTATATGTATTTCTTATTTATATACAGGGTGTTCCTAAAGTTGCCTTACATAGGGAAAATGGTAAAATTTAGCTAAACGAAATTTTATAAAGAGGTGGCCAAAATGTAGAGAATATTTTGTAAATATGTTATAAAATTCTGTAATGAATATTTCATAAATAAAGGTATGTTTAGTTACAATTTCCCACTTTTCCTATGGATGATGACTTTTGGGACTTTGTGTATATGTAGATACATGGTGTACATACATATATATATATACACACGCAATGTACATAAGATACATTATATATCATTATGGGTATCTTTTATTATACATATATAAATACATTTGGAAGGTAAGCATGTGTATCAAACACATAGATGGAAAAATCACTCATAATATTACCACTTCTGGGAGGCAACAGGTTTGAGCAACATGGCGTCAGGCCAGCTGATCTTGTTCCCACCATCCTTCACATAGGTTATGTTCCATTTAATAGACAATTTTGTGTTCTTTTCTTTAGTTAACATCTTTTCTGTTTAAGAAAAGTCCTTTTAAAGGCAATTTTAACAATTCATAAATATTCGTAAACTTATACTATAAATATTACATTGAATCAGTCATCAGCAAATTAATTAATGTATAGCGTATTTCACCTTCTCACAAAAGGATCTGGAATCAAGTAGATACTATCTTAGGAAAGTAAACAAAATTTCAAAATTATAGGAACTGCCTCCGAAAAGGACATGGATTTCAATTTATTCTGAATTATTCAAGGTTTACTTAATTATTTCCTCCTCTGTACTTAAAGCTATTGGTTATGTCAAAGTTTTTATTTTCTAATAAGCAAATATAGACACAAATATCTTTGTGTTAAAACTATTAAATCCTTATGAGAGATTCTCTAAAATTAAATTAGTGGACAAATTATATCATTATTTTATAAATTTCTGGATAAAAAGAAATAAATTGCTTTTCTGAAAGATTGTGCCACCTCACATTTCTAACAGACACATGGGAAAGTGTTAGTTTGAAGTGGATATTTTTTATTTTAGCTCTTCAAGAGAGAGACCACAAAACTGTAGCTACAAATAGGAACCAACTAATTAGTTAGGACATACTATGAACAAATTATTTGCTAGACTTTGGGGATGCAAGCATCCTTTGCATATTTTGTAGACTCTTACAGTTTAGCATGTATATTCCGGTATGGTTGTGTGTTCATAGTATGTATGTTTGTGTGTATTTGTGATGGTTATGGGTTTGTAACTATAAAACTTATGTAATCAACAGTCATACCCTTCATTCTAGTTGAAGGTTCTGACCTCAGCCTCTCTTGCTCATTGAACTGTAACAACCATTTTATAATGAATTAATGACAAAAAGGTCTAAGAGACTGACTCGTGGCTCCATAAACAGATTTAATCAAAGTAAAAAAATGGACCCCTAATTAATACAAACAAGTTCAATATTTATTTTTCCTTTAAAAGCTCTACTTAATAATCATAAAACATGTATTGAACATTTGCATTTAATTTGTAGGGTTGTTGCAAGCATTAAATTAGTTATAGGTTGCTAATTGCTTAGAATAGTAATTAGAATAGTAATTCTAAGCAATTAGCAACCTATAACTAATTTAATGCTTAAAACAATCCTACAAATTAAATACTATGAATTCCCCCATTTTACATCTGACAAAACCAAGCCGCATAGCTAGTGCATGGCACATATGGTATTTTAATCTTTGTAGGTTGCATAAAAAAACACACCCTACCTAGTATATGGTAGGCATTTGGAAAATCTTGATCATTACTTGCTATATATTTTTCTATTATTTTTTGGCCTATAGCTTGTGAATGCTATGAGGTCAAGGATTATGGCTAGAATGCCTTGTATATGGCTCGGCATTCCTTCATTTTAGAAAAGCTAATTTCTGGGCATAATGGCAGGTGCCTGGGTAAATGGACAGTCACAGCACATTGCAGCAATGAACTCTGTGTCCTGGGTGACTGCTCTATATGGTGAGGCCACAAACATACTATCAGTGAGTGAGAGGCAGAGGCAGGAAAAGAAAGAAACAAGGAGAAACCTACAAACATAAAGACATTTCCTGAGATTGTCAATTTTGCAATTTTTCTTGATCAAGCTCAAAGTAGAAAAAAGAACCTTTAAAAACTAATAGAGAAAAAAAGAGGTTATAGAATACAGGGGGAAAGCCCTCTTGCTTGTAAAATACTTCACATTTTCTGTATCAGTGGCTAACTGCTTTCATAACACTTAAGAGATGACAGCTAACAAAAGGAAATTTTAAAAGGCAGTAAGTTGGGGTATCTATGTGCTAAAAGGAAATTCATTATAATTCAGTCTTTGAAGATGGACTGGATTCAGCAACTTACTAATATTTTTGCTCATGAGGCCAAATAATGAAAAGGCAGACCCGATGATCCCAAGATCACTAAGGGATGATGACACTGTCCCTCCTCTCTTGGTCGATTAAACAGCAACTCCTTCAACTTAGAAGGCCTCCATCCAACCACACAAAGTCATACAGCTGTGTAGGATCCCCCAACTAGAGGAGACGTGGAATTAGCGTGTCTAATCTCTATTATGATGGTGAAACTAGCTGGAGTCCTCTATTTTTTACACAATAATCTCAGAAAAACCCTCCTTTTGAAGCTGCTCATGTTAAGATAACATACTGCAGGCGTTCTCTGAGCATGGGCGGTTTTATCTCCCCAGATCTTTCATTCTAATTGTCTTCTAACCCTTCTCCTTCAATATTATTTGACTCATCTGATCCAAGTGTGTTCAATTTGAGAGCGATGAATCAGCGGGAACTCCTCCGCCAACTGTTAAATTCTTTTTCCTTATGACCCTTGGCCTCTGGATGCAACCAGAACAGCAGGGCAGAGCGCAACTGTTAAGCACTATCTTTTGTTTAGTATGTAGGTAAAAAAGATTAATCCCTTTCTCAGTAATTTTAACACTCTAAAAATTACACTTTAAATTTCAAACGTGTATATCTCCATCTATAAGGTTAGTTTATTTTGTGTCAAAAGAGATCATTGCACAGGGAACAAGTGAGCAAACTATAACTCTGACACTGAAGCCTCATCTTAAAAAAAGTCTCCACCTTCACAAATTTTTTTCAGTTACTTTACCCTTCTAAAATCTTTTAAACCCAACTGCAAATATATTTTCATACTATACCAGTTATCCTTAGCAAAGTATTATTAAAATTTCCTATTTCAAATTAAGTGTACAGGTTGTAAATTTTTCTCAGCAAAGTACCTTAGTAACATAAATTCTGCTATAACATAAATTCAGTCCAATAATATTTTTTTCAAATTTTTTTGAAAGCTGATTTCTCCCCAAATGCTAAAGATTATAAAACCCACAAAACAAATAAATAACGTAGAATATGTGGGTGACTACAAATGTAAATTGCTGTAAAGCCTGAATTACTAATAACGAGTATCTACACTAGTTTAATTATAGTCATGTGTTGTTTAACCACAGGGACATGTTCTGAGAAATGTGTCATTAAGCAGTTTTGTTGCATGAACATCATAGAGTGCCCTTATACAAACCTAAATTCTACAGCCTAGTGCATACCTAGGTTAGCCTCGGTTACATGGTACAGCCTGTTGCTTCTAGGCTACAAACCTAGGCTACAAAGATCATGTTAACTGTACTGAATACTGTAGGCAATTGTAACATTATAGTAATTATTTCTGCATCTAAACATAATTAAATGTAGAAAAAGTACAGTAAAAATACAGTATCGTAATTGAATGGGACCACTGCCATACAGTGGTGTGTCTTGACCAAAATGTTGTTATGGATAAATATATCAAGGCTTGCCTAATTCAGTTTTTTTGTTGTTGTTGCGACAGAGTCCCACCCTGTGCCCTGAGCTGCAACCTCAGACTTGGGATGTGGGCATCCCACTGCCTCAGCCTCTGGAAGCCACTGGGATTACAGGTGCTCCCTGCGGAGCCCAGCTGGGTTTTTCTATTTTTTTTCATGAGTCGGGGCCTTATTCTTGCTCAGGCAAGTCTCAAACTCCTGAGCTCAAGCAATTCTCCCTCCTCAGACTCCCATAGTGCTGGGATTACAGGCATGAGCCACTGTGCGCGGCATCCTAATCCAGTTTTTATGTGAAACTGCTTTAACAATAAGTAAAATAATCTATTTTTAGAATATTAATTGCTTATCCTATGTAAAAAATGTACATAGAGTAACTGAAGTTGTTAAACAATCACTCTTCTGCAGACATTTGAAATCACCCGGGCAGCACCTGTGGCTCAAAGGAGTGGGGCGCCGGACCCATATGCTGGAGGTGACGGGTTCAAACCCAGCCCTGGCCAAAAACTGCAAAAGAAAAAAAAAAAAAGAATGAAATCACCTGTAAGCTATTTGCATTCTAAGTGGAAACTTTGTTCAGAGAGAAAACAGAGAAAACACAGGTCAGCAGAAGCACCACAAACACTGGGTTAGTGGAGTCCAAACAGGTCGACTTTACTGCAACTCTTATGATGAGTTGCCCGGCCATTACTTGAATTTGTCAAGTCAAAGTTTGTGGCTGGATATGTGTACATAGAAACAATGAGACCCATCCGCAAGGACCAGGAAGTTCTAGGCTAAGAATTTAGTGCCTAGAAATTTGGTCCCTAAAAACAGGGTCAAAATTGAGATGAGTCCATTGATTAAATTCAGGGTATATTATGTCTTGCTGTTGAGGAAAAAAAATCCTTTGGTCTTAATGATCTAGATTGGTTTACTTGATCAATCAGTACCACAACATAATTATTTGGTTGTTTGCCAAAAGACTTGACTATGAATTAGTAAAAGGTGGTCTTTTAGCACTTTCCACTTTGATTTCTATTTTCAAATTCAAAGAGGATAATTTCTTATAAAGGCTTCATAGGCTAAGAATGAGAAACATCTCAAAAAGCCTAGAGAAGAAAATTAGGAGGGTTTTGCAAACATCTAGGGATAAAGGTATAAATTAAGTATCTCTATGGAAAAATTCACATATAAAATACCTTTTTCTACCCGAGACAGAGTCAAAATACATTCTGCTCAGCAAATTGAATTCACTATCAATCCAATTATAGTAGAACCTCCAGCATTGATGTGCTCCCTACACTGACCATCTCCTTAAGTCCACCCAATTTTCATAGACCAAATATGTACCATATGTAGGTCTCAGTAGGGTAGGCCTAGTTCCTTATGTTGGCCACCTCCATATGTTGACCAGTTGTTACAGTCCCTTGGTTGGTCAACTTACTCAAGTTCTACTGTAGATAGCAAGTTTTAGTACTGAAATAGAACAAACAATTAAAAAAAAAGTTTCCCAGGTTATTATTGGTAAACTCTGTGGCCTTTAAAAAACTGTGATAAAAAATTTGGGCTGCATTTCCAGTTGAATTCTTAAGAGTTGAGGACCTCGCATACTTTTGCATTATCAACAAGAAAAAAGAAGAGAAAAAAAGGAAGAAAATAAATTGAAATGGGAAGAGACGGAGAGAGGCAGGAAAAAAGGAAATTTATTGCTGGAAAAAACATGAAGCATTCGGCCCACAGTTTAATTAATTTAAAATATCGTACAAATCTAAATATGTGGTCTCTGAGTGTGGTAATATTCTCCTATGAAAATACAACATCCTATGCTTCTTGAAAGGACATATGTTAAGAGATACAGGATAATTTTATGAGTAACAGAGCCACCTACACACTTTTAGGAAGTATTGACATTTGAATCAAAAGAGATCATGATGGAAGCTCTTGTTCTTTGAGAATAAAGAATCCTTCAGAATACCACTCCTAAAATCTTGACAGCACTGCATTTGTGCAGTCCCAAAGATGGAAAGCTACAGAGGTAAGGCTGGCATTGTCAAGTTCTGGTAACACTTATTTTTTATTCTTTGTCAGGGTAGGGGAGCGGAGGGAGGAATCAAATACAAATGGGAGATGGTGCCATAATTTCAAGCAATTCCTAGGGCAGTGCTATTTAAACCTCAGCATGCATATGAATCACCTGGGGAGCTTATTAAAATTCAGATTCTAATTCATTAGCCCTGGGGCCTGAGATTTGCATCTTTAACAAAAGTGATGTGGATACTGATGTTGCCTGAACACACTGTGAGCAGCAAGATTCCTGAGGACCTTTTCTATTCATTACCAAAGCACAGGAACTGCTGCACGGTTAAGTGGTTAAGTGTTTTGTATTATGAAAGAGTCAGGTACATGTGCTTCATATCAGGAGGGGATAACATTTTCTGCCAACCACTGACTACTTCTGAAAACCAGAATCTGTGTTATCATGAACCTCAATTGTTGCAGAAGAAGGTCTTTGTAGAGCTATTGCAGGTGGTCATATGGTAGCAGAGACAGAGAACAGAATGACGACGATAGTAATATCCCTTTCAGTTACATTTTCTGATTTGAGCAGGTGTGTTTTCAGTGGGACAAAAAAGAAAGGAAGATCCATTCACATCTGTATTTAAAAATTTATCTTATGTTTGCTATGTTACCTTTATGGGACATTCTAACTGTATAATATTAAGTAATATAACAGTATAAACATCCTCACGGTATGAAGTAATATATAAAAAAGGTAATCACAAATATAATTACATCTTAAAGGAGTTTTTGTATAAAAGTTAAAAACTGTGAATTGTAATATAGACAGATAGATGTGAAAAGTTTACATTTAATTTACCATCTCTAGTCAAAATAATTTCACTTGTCAGTCTCATTTTTAGTTGGTGAACCACTATAATTTACAAACAGAATAGCAACATATTCTTCTTGCATTAGTTAAATCACCTCCAAGAATCAAAGCCCCTAGGGGAAGCAAAGAGGGTTTCCATATTTAAAAACATTCATTTTCTATTCTCTTGAATCACTATGACTTCTACATTGGAAATCTGCCCACACCCATGTTTTATATTTGTCAGCTATGTTTTGTCAATGTCATCTACCTTGTTGGATAAGTAAACCATCACTGCAGGAATTATCCCACACTGCTCCCATTATCTGTGATCCCTCAGAAATGGAATCAGGGCATCATATTGGTTGGGGTACTGCTGCCTGTGTAGCCATCATGTTAATTCTAGCCACAGTAGAAGGGCTAGGGACATGATCAGACGAAGACTGGAGGAGGAGGGAACAATTGCAGAGGTGAAAATAGGATTGGATGGAGGCTCCTTAAGGGCTATAGTCAGTCTGTCTCAGCTTCCTGTGAATGACCATGGAAAATGGCCAAGGGCCATCACAGAAATAAGAACAAAGGAGGGAAGTTTGAGAACTTATGGGGAAAGACCCCCTTGGATTTCTCTTTAGTCTCTGTTTTCAGTCTGTAAAACAGGTCTTTAATCTGGCCTCAACAGTGGAGTAAAATGCCAAAGATCCGCTCTTATCTGCTATCTTGTGCCTCACGTTCTTAAATTTTTCTTAATTTTTAGAACAACAATATCTCCCTGTCATTTCATAGGGGATGCAAAAGAAAATGAGATAAGATGGATGGAAAAGACTCCAGAAAATAAAAGGACTATGTCATTCATTATTACTCAGAATAGTTATTATTGTTATTGCTTTTTCAAATTTATCACCTGCATTGCTATCCCACTCTAAGTGGCCAACTAAAATATCATGCTCACTTTCCTAAGGGGAAAGTGGCATGCAGGTATAGGTTTTTAATTTCAATTTTACATAATTTCTGTTTTTATGCCTAACCAGTCAGGCTTGGTGGCCACCTTTATAATTCTAGCTACAGGGAAGACTTGAGATGATGGAAAAAGAAGCCTTAGCTAAGATACAAGGGATGGATAGAATTGTCCAGACTAAGACAGGGAAGGAAAAGCATTCTGGGAAATGGATTAGGGGCGGAGAAGGGGATGACAGTGTGTTTAGCTCAGCAGGAGTGCAGCACATGGCCAGGGAGCCAGACATTGTGAAAAATTCTGAAGTGGAGGACTGCTCCTGAGACTTCCTATCCTGGACCTCAGGCACAAGCAGAAAAATCTAGCAGTCTGAAGACAGTGGAAGAAGGGAGAGCCAATACAGATGGATCACCGTATAGACTAATGTAATTACTCATCTTGACCTTTGAGAATAAATTAAAAAATTATACATAATGAATAAAATCTATCAACCACAGAAGTGCCTGACATTTAGCAACATACCACAAGCACGGAATCCAGTTTGGCACCATGCAAATCACTATCACAATGACTAGCATGCAAGTCTGGCCCTCCAGGTTGTGCAATGTTACTGCAGACTGTTAGGGAGAGGTCAGATGTGTCCAGCAACTAGGTAAAAGGGAATTGTGACCACAAGAAGAATGCAAAAGAGCTTGATGTTGGTATGAGTCTGGGTCATGTCCAAAAATAGAAACCACGCGAAGTATTTCAAGCAAAGGAAATTGGTTAACAAGGAAAAGCTGAAAAGCCAAACAAAGGAGGTGGTGGCAACTTAGAGACTATTGTCAGTAGGAAGTTCTACCACCCCTAGAGGACTGGTGGAATAAAAATAAGGAGTATGGGGCACGGTCAGTCCATGAGATGGCAACCAGAAAAGGAAGACATAACCATTTTGAGATGCACCCAAAGCAGAATTAGAAAATTCTGCTCTCCTCTTTCACTGTGTCCCGTCAGTGCTTCCCATTGCCAGACCTTTCTGCAAACCAGCTGGCAAGGGAGCCTGAAATGCTCCTTGTGATACTGGGGAAGGGCAAGGGGTGGACCTAAGGGCAAACTGGCAAAAGCTAGGGACCAAGACTAGTCATTAGGGTTATCCAGTTAACTCCTTGAGTTGACCTTATGTATGCCAAATCGCCTTCTAAATACCATTTGTTTAGTGAAGTGAAACTATTCATTAACCAGTGAATTACATCTCTATTTCTCTTGGCAGAAAACAGACCTTTTTTGCTTTAAAGATAGTGTCTTATGAGCTTTGTTAGTATAATTTAATCTCCTTCCATGTTCAAGAATTACATATAGACTAGTCACCCAACTATGGGAAGCCCCAGTTCCAGGGCTGATGCTAGAGCAGGGATGGGCAAGCTTCTTCTTGAGAATCAGGAGGTAAATCAACCAGACAGTTTTATGGACCATATTATCTGCTGCAACTATTCTACCTTGTACTATAATATCTATACAAATGGATGTGCCTCTGTTCCAATAAAATTTTATTCACAAAAACAAACAATGGGCCACCTTTGGCCCTCAGGAAAGGCCATACTTTGCTGACCCTGGTCTAGACCAAAGTTAGCCAAATAAGGGAAGTTTGAAGTAACTCTCGAAATGAAGCAAAAAGTAGCTAAAAATTTGAGGGTATGACTGATATTGATTTTGTTTACTAATTATGATTATATTATCTAATCTCAGTCTAATAATCAAAGGTTCAAAATATTATTGTATTTTCCCCTGAATTACTTCTTTATCATAAATTACTAAGAAAATCTCTTTAGTTTTGCATTTCTTTTAACATAATTTTTATATCCATCATAATTTCTGACTTAATATTTTCTTATAGTATTTGAGTTGCATCTAACTGAAATTAAAATATGTCTTTAAAACTTTTTCCATTTAGCTTTTCAAAATACTTCCATTTCTTTTGCTTAAAAAATTATTATGTCATTCCTTCTTAACTTTTCTTAAGTGAGGTTTGGTGAGAAAATCTCTGGCGTAAAAATATTTTTGTCTAAAAACTAGTTTTCTAGATCTGACAGGGAAATGATAGTATCCAGGCCATTGTTTTGATAAAAATGTATGCAGAGATAATAACCACTAAAAGATTTCCTTATCTGTTGGAACACGAACTATTTTTTAAAGATTTTGCGGCAAGTTTTCTAAAATTACACAAAAAATTTTCTAAAAGAAAAGCTGACATACACAGGCAAAAATCATTTCTAGTACCTTCCAGTATCTTGCAGACCTTGCAAGCTTTGATGTAAGGCCCTTTGCTATTAGTTATTTCCTCCAAATTCATTTCTCCTCTCTACTACCCATTAGATAGGCATATTTTCCATTTCTAAATTAAAATTGCTTTTTTAAAACTAGCAAAAGTCTATATCAGTCATATTCGGTTTTCCTTTTTACTTTCTCTAAAAAGTTGTCTTTTATGTCTTCCTGGACCTGGAACAGAAGCTCAAATCTGATTTGATTTAACCAATCACTCAGGGCCTGACCACTCCCTTTTCTCAGTATGCCTTTTTCTGTCAAGGCTTCAAACGGGGTTTTTAATTCTTCATCTATTCTTTCTCCTGCATGTGCCCATATATTAAATTTCAGCACCTTCATGTTGGTAAAACCTGCTTCTTCTAGGTTCCAGAACTCGCTTACACCATCAGCTTTGAAACTTCTACCAAACTGACACAGCCAGGCTCCCTGGAGACTTGGAGTCTCTGAATAAAAGGAAGAGCACGTGGCCTATGTAACAAAATATCATTCACAAAGAGATTTCAGATGGTAAATGGCAAATTTTTTTTAAGTTTTTCATTTAAGTTGTATTTGTTTTAAAATATTTAATGCATTCTTATACTAGTGAAGAGTAGTTCCTCCAATGGCCAAAATGAGCCTGTTTGTAGGACAGCTTTTACTGTATTACCACGTCAGGCCCCTGATGTCAGTGGAACTGCTATTCCTGCCTCCCAACCCCCAACATGTAAGTACAAAAGGCTTAGCTTGAGAGGCTGCAGATCACAGCTCTAAAAAAGTCACCAGGTTCAGGACTGTGGAACTCTTTAGCTTTGTACTCACTTTAGCTATCCTTCACTTTCCTCTATTTGGGGGGAGAAGAGGAAAGAAAGTGGAATGGAAATCAATGAGTTATATCCATCAAAATGAGAGGGGACCCAGGAGAAATAAAAATGTTGTATATAAGCAAAACTCTGTACACAGACATTTATAGAAGCTTTATTTATAATCACCCCAAACTGGAATCAACCCAAATGTCACCAGTGAGTGAATAAATACACAGCTGTGGTGCATCCCTGCAGACATACTCAAGAGTGAACTAATGGTACACACAACAACACAGCTAAGTCTCAGATACATTATGTTAAGGGGAAGAAGCCAGATGTAAAAGCCTTTGTATTGTATGATTCCATCAATATAGCATTCTGGAAAACAAAAACTATGGGAATAGAAAGCAGATCTGTGAGGAGATAAGGGTGGGAGAAGGATTTGACTATAAGGGGCAGCACGAGAAAACTTCAGGGGTGGTGGAACTATCTGCTGCTGGTGGTCCATGACACTTGTCAAAATTCATGGGCTTGGACAGACGGATAAGTGAATTTGATGGTATGAAAATTAAAAAGTAAATGTTAAAATTCTGAAAATTAGAGAGGGGATGAGGGAAAGAAGTGGAGGGAGTTGAAGGGGACCTCTTTTGGCTGTGTGAGCAATAACAGAACACAAGAAAATGGAACTCTACCATTGTCTAGTTTACAACTTGAGAAAGGAAGAGTCCAGGTTTCTTCTCCTTATGTTTCTTCTCCCTGGTTAAGTGACCAACCAGGCTGATGCTTTAGCCACATATCAGGATTCTATGCCACCTGCAGAGATTTTACCTGTCTGGCCTTGAGCCCACGCTGAAAACAGATCATCACTCTCCCTCATGGCCTTTGCTTGGGGCTTTGTCCTGCTCCTCTGAATGCCAAGATTAAGATGTTTCTCTAACCTAAATGGTGGAGTCTTTGATGTATTCCCGCAGTAGATTAAAACAAAACAAATAAAACCTCAAGATCTGTGGCCAGTATCAAAGTCTGAGATTTTTGATCTGGGAGAAAAAAAAAAGGATTCTTTTTTTTTTTTCTTGAAACCTAAGAGTCTCAAGGGAAGCACAGTCTGCTTTCAATTTTTTTTCTATAAAATTTCATTATGTTCTGAAACTGAGAAGCCACACAATGGCACACATCAATTCTCTGAGAATTTATCCTTTTCTAAAGTGAGACCCACTGCAACCAGCAGATGCCTGTTCATGACCATCCCCTGGGTCAATGGGGTCAATTGTTTAAAATGATGGGGCCACCCTTAGGGACCGGAATGAATAAGAGCAACTGGAGTCCTTTTTTTTTTCCTCTCCTCCTATTAAAATCTCAGAAGACTTTGTAGGATTTTGAAAAGATGTATTGTAGGAGAAGAAGGGTTACATTTTACATTTATCTCTGCTTTGCAAAGGAAACAAGATTTCCTTCTATCCCATGTTAATCTACTACTGGGCTTGCTTTCCAAATCAAAGGAGACTATGTTAGTTTTAAAAAGAATTTAAGATTAAAGTTATATTCATAAAAATCCTTTTTTCACTTTAAATGAAAAATATCTCAGCAAAATTCACAGTGATGGCATTGGGTTAGACACTGCTATTTAATGTTTCATCATTTTTATTCCTTCTGTCAGCCTCTCATAAAGACAGTTTGTGACCAGAAGTGTCCAATTTATTGTAAAATGTGATAAGGAGTATTTAGCTGCTGTGTACATTCTTAGAGTAAAGACTACTTGAAGAGGTCAACTCTTCTGGCTAGAGATGCTGGCTTTCTGCTCTGCCCTATGCTAGCTACTTGCATTCGATAAATCCCATCAGATTTTCAATGATCAAATAAACAGTTTTATTCTGAACTCTATTAGGCCATTAAAATTGCTACGAAAGCCAAAAGCTGATTTGACTTTTTCTTTTCTTATTTTCACTTGCACTCACTTTCCTTCTTTGAGGACAATATGAGTTCTGACAATTAAGTTTGCGAACTCATCTTAGAAAAAGTGCTACATACTTCATTGCTGAGTATCACTATGGCCATCTTCAAAGCACTGCCTTAGACAACGATGCCAGTGCCTCGTCTATCCTGTGAAGCAATTTTGGATCTCTTGTTTCTGGTATGACCATCAGAGCTGTCATTGTATGATGCACAAAAACATGCATGATTAATGAACCCTGCTCAGCAACACATTGATACAAATAACAGCTGTGAGACTCTGGTGTACCAAGGTTATGAGACCATAGCGAGTTGTTTGTACAGTGCTGCCAATGTAAGTGAATGGTGGCACGTTCACGGACTTAATTATCAGACCTCATACTGCAACAGCTGGCAGTGGTGCATAGTTTCCCAAGGGGGATACTTTGAAGGTGACCATAGTGACATTCAGCAATGAGGTATGTAGCACTTTATCTAGGAGGAGTTTGTGAACTTAACTGTTGGACTTCATAAGTAAAGCACCAAGGGACTGTCACAAACTGGTCAACATATGGAGGTGGTTGACCTGAAGAACTCCCATTGAGCACATGTGGTACATGTCAGGTCTATGAAAATCAGGCGAACTCTGGAGGTGCTTCTGTGGTGATAAACTGGTAGAGTAGGACTGCCTGGGCCCAAAATCCAGTTCAACCACTTCATGGTCATGTGCCTATGCACAGGTTACCAGCCTCTCTGAGCTTCAATTTCCTCATTTGAGGAATAAGACATACAGGGCTCAGAATGGTGCCTTGCACACTGTAAGAAGTGTAAGAACTTGGGGAGCCAGGGTTGCTGTTGTTATTAGGTTAGCACTGGCTGAGCCCCACATACAGCAGTGGAAAGAGACTAAGTGAGAAGCTGGATAGACCTGACTTTAAATCCTACCACTTATTTACTCCTGTCCTCTCTGAGCCTTGGTTTCCTCATCTGTAATGTAGGATAACCCTCCTAAAAGGGCTGTCATATGCCTGGCATTTCTGACACCGTGTGGTAGTAATCACAACTCTGGCCCTGGAGCCAGAACGCCCATGAGACTTTGGGAAAATTTCGAACCTCCCTGAAGTAAGTAAGTGGCAACAGAAATGGTAATAAGTTCATAGCACTGCTGTGGCAATTGTGTTAAATGTGGCGCACAAAGCCTAGTTGGGACTCCATAAAAATTGTTTAAAATTGTAAGACAAGCACTACTCTTCAAGAGCCAGTTTAAATTGCACTAGAAAAGTGGGAAAATATATATATTCCTAATTCAAGAAGGACATATTTAGATGCTATGTTAAACAAACAAGAAAACAGTACCTCTCTATGAAAAAAGAAAAAAAAAAGCACAAAAACACCTCAGGGAAGCCAGGGTAGCCAGCTGTGACGGAAAATTTACCTGTATAATACATCACGAAATCTCTCTGCCTGTTCTTTTTATAATTTCTGAAATTTGTCTTTTCCCCTCTGCTTACAGTGACTTCTTATCCAGGCTATCACTCCCTTGTTCAGTTTCTTTCTTTCTTTCTTTCTTTTTTTTTTCCTACAAAAGACAAATATAAAACAAAACTTCTGATTGTCATCCGATTCCAAATCACCTGTCTGCGTTCTGGCCACTCTGCTGTCCTCACCCTGCCAATCCTAGACTGGCTGCTACACATATGATCAGTTCAAATGTTCTTTCATTATTGTCCAAATACGGCTCTTTGCCTAAAACATGTCTTCCAAATTGCTTAATTAGCTCCATTTCATATTCCTCACTTTTTCTAAAATACATCCTCTTTCAAAAGTGTCTGGTAGGAAAAATTCTACCCTGTGAAATATCAACTGCTTAGCTGAAATGGCACTTTTGTGTTTTTTGTTCTTTACTGCTTCTAAAGGAACCTCTGAAGATATTAATTAGATTTGTGTGAGAAAGGGCAAGGGGAAAATGTGTCAGCTGTTGCAATCTAAGCTTAGCTCTATGGAGGGTTTTTGAATGAGTCCTCAAAACAGGCTGACAGTAATTAGAGAGACTAGGGGATGAGAGCCGCCCACGTCTCATGGGGAAAGCAACGTGAAGGCGAAGGTCGAGCCGACAGAGACAGGAAGTCAACAGGAATCCTCAGCAGTCGGTGGGGGCGACCAGAGCAGAGCAACAGTCTGGCCAGAAGCCTGATTACCGAACATCTTCGGATCCACAGATACGAGCATGTGTGTGTTAAGTGGCCTGTCCGCCGGATCACACATCTAATGGGGTTGACACCACTGAGGAGCAGCAGGATTTCTAGAATATTATCCTTGGATAAGTGGCCATCCAGATCACAGCGCTGCTCCCCCCTCCAGGCCGCCGGCAGCTCTGTCTCCAGCCTGCAACACCATCAGCCCTGAGAGTACGGACACCCACACTGTCAGATGCAAGCAGCCATTCCTGCCGTGACATCTTTAACAAATTCTAGACAAGAAAAGAAGGCCGGGCCTGAGGGTGTATCAGCATTTGGGGAAATTTTATTTCACTGACAGCGCTATCAGTCATGGAGTAAATGACCTTTAGAAGTGAGCTGAGCTGTTATTCCCAGCTCGGTAAATGTCTACCTGTTCCTCGTTTCTTCTCGGGGCTGTGTTGCCTCCTTTGCCAAGCAGCCCTCTGAGCAAAGAGAACACAGAAGAGGGCGACCAGGACACATGTGAGGCAAAGGGAAGCCGACACTGTCCTAACAGAAGCACCCCGAGACTCTGCTTCAGTTGGACAGAAACAAGACAATGGCGCTTTCACCCTATTTTAGCCCAGGAGGCAGTTTGTGCGCTTCACATTTGGCAGCTTTAAATTTGCAAGTTTTCCCTATTAAGGATAGTTGCATTTTTATCTTACAAAAAAAAAAAACCCATAAATACTACTTAAAATAATGTAAAACTATAAGTACAGGCAAATAGAGGTCTGTGGGGTTAAGATCTTTTAGAACGCAGTCGTAATAATTGAACTATTCTTTAGCATATAGGTACTGGTATGCATTTAAAGAGAAAGAACA
Source organism: Perodicticus potto (assembly GCA_963574655.1). NCBI lineage: Eukaryota > Metazoa > Chordata > Mammalia > Primates > Lorisidae > Perodicticus > Perodicticus potto. The sequence goes on along the minus strand of CAUYRH010032414.1, from coordinate 59,410 downwards.
GATTGATTGTTTTTTAAAAAAAAAAACTGAGGGCATCACCTTGGCTCCTATTTCTTTAGGGGAAGGGAGGTGCAAGCGGAGGGAAGGAGAGAGGGAGGTGGGGCTCATGGGGTGCGACACACCTGTTGGGGACAGGACACAATTAATTATAAGAGGAACTTTACCTAACAGATGCAATCAGTGTAACCTGGTTCTTTGTACCCTCAATGAAAAAAAAAAAGTAATATGTAATTTTCATGTGTATTCAAAGAACAGCTTAAACTGATTCCTTCCATACTGTTTATATACACCCCCATTCAATATCAATAGAACAGAAAAGCTTTCAGTTTTAATTTTTTTTAGATTTCTACTCCCTGTGAAGAATTCAGTTTAGTGTTCAAAACTATAAGCTGCTCCATTTGTCCCCTAAGGTTCTGATAACTTTATGGTCACCCTTCATTCAATGCTATTTCACTGTCAAAATATAATTACGTGTTTATATCAAAGGCGGCAAATATAGTTTGCTTCCAAAAGCATGCTTCAGTTTTGCCATTTGGGTTAATTGTTTAGTCACAACACATGGGCAAGAGCCAGTACAATAATTAGAACTCTGGGTTCCTCTGCTGTTCTGAACCCTTCAGAGAAAAGGGACTAAAATAGTCCAAAGCAGTTATACATATTATTGACCAAATTCCCTGAAGGTTCTTTTCTAAAAAGCCTAAAGGCCATGTAGGGAGTAACTGAAAGCTTACAGAGTGATTCCTGCCCCACGGCTGTTAAGATGACGGCCCACATTTCCTGCAAACAACATAATTTTGAAACCAATGCAGAGGGTGACTGAGGGAGTCACCTCGGCTCCTATTCAATAATCGTATGCACAGTTATTTCTTTTTCTAGCAATTTCTGATTATTCTGGTCATTTCCCGAGCTGAATGATTCTGTGGCAGCCCTCAATAGGCTACTGATCCTGCCTCTCTACCCAGGGCAGGAAGCGAGAATATTGCCTCACAGCGCAGGGTCGAGAAACATGGGTTAAGCTTAAGTAGTATGGTGACTAGATTTACAAATATCTTGCCCAATGTGGTTTTCTTTCATCTTCAGGTGAAGGACTGCTACATTTTAAGAGATAGGTACAATAACTAATAGGAAAAAAAAACGCAAGAAAACCAAAACAAAAGAGTTTAGTGTTTAAAAAAAAAACCACCATGCTTTTAAACCTTTTTAGACCCCCCACAATAAACACTTAGTATATTGCCTCCAAATATGTTTACCCTGTGTTTTCTTTCAAGACACAGCAGCCAAAGGCATACTCCTAATAAGCTGCCAGCATGGTTCCCAAAGGATGGGGAATCACACAACAATACTACCTAATTTCCTCTCAAACCACAGAGTGATTTCTTAAAAGCACATAGAAATAGCCAATTCTTTTGAATTTGTTTAACTAGGAAACGAGATCCTTAGATCATGACTTTTTTCCCACAAACGAGGAAAACATCATGAATAACCATACTCATAAAAGGAATCAAATGACTCTCATTGAAAATTCCCAGGGCTTAACACCACAATCTTGATCTTAATTAAGCCCCCTTTCCTCTTGCCCGCCTCTTCTTCCTTTTATACTCTGGTTCTGAACCGCAAACTTACACACCAATGTGTAAGTCACAAAAGGTGTTGAACCAAACCATGACACAGAATCATAAAAGGCCATGTGAGTATGTGAAGGGCCAGGTGAGGAGCCTGATCAGGAGGAAATTGGCATCACAGGAGGCGAGTCCATTTGCCCAAAGGCAAATGGCTATATAAGAATAAATGCAAAGTTGGCTGTGAAACCCTTTCTGTCAGTGTGACAGAATGCGTACACACAATACACAAGTATATGTACAAAGCTACATAGTACGAACCCTTGTATGACTTGGATACCTTTTTGGGTATCTACGAAAACTACAAAGGACATTGAATAAAGGTTTATTAAAATATACAGACATGAAAAAGATTAAACTTATGCTCCTTGGAAATGCAGAGGAAAATCAAAAGTTAACAGATCTTACAAACCACCCACTTGGACCACTGCACATAGACACTTAATTTCTCTCTCTTAATAAGTAGTTTAATGTGGCACAGTTAAGAATGCCCCTAATTTGCATCACAATATTTAAATAGAATGCTTATTTAAATAGGATACACACATTTCATTCCTAAGCATGAATCAGAAATAAAATAACAAAAGAAAGGACAGATCCACACTCTTGAATGTGCACCATTTTAATGATGATTTCAGCGCAGCAAATAACCGTTTCCATGACCTGAAGTCCTATCACTTTCTCCTAAATAATTGAAGAGATCGTTGTCTTATCATTCACCTGGGTTTGTAGCAATATTACATATTCTGAAATAGCTGTTCAAGCTATATATTCTGAAAGATAAAGAATATACAGGATGTGACTTTGTTCCCAGGAAAAAAACCAAATAGAATTCACCTCTTAAAAGAGGATATCTGCAGAGCAAGTAGGTTAATTCAACACAAATCTGAATCCCAGGGATGTAACATTTGAAAAATAATGTCAGTGTCTATTTTAACTCTTAACAATTTCTTAAATTATGCCAACTTATGGAAACAAAGCGGACCTTAAAAAATAACAGAGAGACAGTTTGGCTTTTCCCACCAAATCTGTCCTTGGCAGCCTGTGAACTGAGCTGGTCCTAAAGGATGCTCAGGCTTCTGATCAGCCCAGAAGCAGCTCCCAGACAATTATAGCAGAGAGGAAGCATGAACCAGAGTGTAGACTCGTGGATAAGCTTAGCAAGGAAGGATGTGAAATGACTATAAAAAAAGATTCACTTTGTCAGAATTTGGGTTGGATAACATGGTAGATTGTATTTGATAAATATACCACCACCATATCTCCTACCTTATTCATCATTCTTAAGATGGTACCTGGATACTCCTCTCATTGGTAGGGAGCATGAACCTAATTGGGCAGACCTATGTGACTTCCTTTGCCAATGGAGTATGGCAGACGTGACGTTCTGGAAGTTGCAAGGTTAGATGGTGAAAATGCCTTGCTGTCTCACGATGCTCACTCTTGAGGCCTAGTCACTATGTTACAAGAAATTCCAAACTAGTCGGTGGGGAAAGACTGCATGGAGAAGCCACCTGGAAATGCCATTGACTCTGCAGACTAGGTCTTCGTGGAGAGTCATCATCAACTTCCCCCAAGTGAGTGAAGATGCCTCCAGACTGCCCCCAGTCATCAAATCATCCCAGCTTCTGAGTCTTCTCATCTGAGAGTCTAGACACTGGGGTCAAAAGTAAGTTGTCCCCCTGTGATTTGTCCACCCAGAATCTGGGACCATAAAAAATAGTTGTTTTATATCACTGAGGTTCTATGGCAGTTGGTTATGCAGCAAAAGTAATTGGAATAGACATCTCTGGTGAGGCAGGTGTTAGGATTCACATTGGACCAGACAAAGAGGTACAGTGAGAAACCATGCCAGATTCACAAGCAATGTGATTTTGTAATTAGTTTAAGATATAAGAGAGAATATGTTAATAAGAAGAAAAAAGATTCTATAAAAATTCTAACATTGGCCTGGTCTAATGCTCTTTCAGTAGAAGAGGGAAGCGTATATTTTTGTTTGGAAGAATCAGGAAGGCTTGATGCCAACCAGGTTTGCAAGATACAGGAGGACACACGCACACATCCCAGGTGCCAATGGTACGCAAGACAAACAGAAAGGGCAACTACTACCTGGTTGCCAGGTAGTGGGAGAAGAAAGACAATTTCAATTTCAGACTCTAGAAGTCTGATGCAATGGTTCAGCATCCAAGAGAACAGTCTCTTTAGAAAGCCTGAAATAAAGAGCTGGAACCAAGGTGAAAATATGGGGATACATATCCTCTGCGTCAAGGGGATAGAGTACAAAACAAACTCACTTTATGAAAAGAAAGAGAATACTGAAACACAAGAAGGCCAATCACCCAAGCTCTATAGGGCATCTAGAGTTGCCAGGCATAAAAGGTTCCATCCCCAGAAAAATGCATTGAAACTGTGTCCCTTTTCATTCACAATCCCCTTGTTTTCCTATTTCTCTGAGTTTGTGGCCACCTCCCATGTAGCACCCCTTCTCGCACCCCATCTCCACCCCAGGCCTTCCAGGCAGCTCCATGCTCCTTCCTTTTTCGTGCAATCCTCCCCTACAGACCCAGAGAAGAGGCCTCAGAATGAAACCTACCTTGCCATCGTGCTGATGCCATGGTCTCCCTCTAAACATAGTAAATGTGTCCTTCAAATACTCTACATCTTGCAAATGGTTTATTTTGCTTGATCTACATATTTCAGAAGGTGTGCTAACATCTCCGACTATAAGCATAGATTTCGCAAGATTTCTTAGTGGTCCCACTAGGTTCTGTTTCTTTATTTAAAATCTGTAATGTAAGTATAACACACATTTACACTTGCAATCTTTACTTAGCGGAGTACTGTTGGTAGTACATATTTGACTTTACCCCATTAATGCCTTTGCCTTAATTTTTATTTTGTTCAATATTACTATCATTGTCAAGGCCAACTTGCTTTTTAGGGGGTAGGCACGTGCATGCATGTACAAAAGCAATACATTGGCATTACCTTAATTAGTATTACAGATGAAGTAGACACAAATAATATTACTTCCCAGTTTAGTAAGTAAAGGAATATACTTTATAAACTGCTAAATCAGATTTGCATGCTTCATTTATGGTACTTATTTAATGTTGATGCACTTCTTTTGATGTCCCACTAAAACAAACACTCCTTCAGGTATTGAATAGAGACACCTAAATGTCCAGAGCTGAAATTACATTCTCTATTCTGGTGTGTAGAAATAAACCACCACTATTTATGTGAAATAAAATAGAAACCTCTTTGTTACAATTATATTAGTCAATAGCCCAGAAGAACAGTGGGTGGGGGAAAGGCGCTAAGAGGTTGTGCTTCAGAAAACTTTCCTTTGCTGCCTCCTTTTCTCCGTATGTCCATATTTTTTTGTTGCTCCTTTTAACTCCCACCTTTCTCTCTTCCTTTTTCCCACTCCCTCTTTCATCCTACCCTAAGAGGCTTGTTATCTATTTTCACCTTCAATTTTTAATTTAATCTTTCTCCTTTCTTTCCATCTCCCTTTCTTTTTTTTTTTTGAGACAGAGTTTCACTCTGTTGCCCTTGGTAGAGTGTCGTGGTGTCACTCATAGCTCACAGCCAACTCAAACTCTTGGACTTGAGTGATTCTCTTGCCTCAGCCTCCCAAGTAGTAGATGGGACTATAGGCACTCATCACAATGCTTGGCTAATTTTTCTATTTTTAGTAGAGGTGAGGTCTCACTCTTGCTCAGGCTGGTCTCGAACTTCTGAGCTGCCTCAGCCTCCCAGAGTGCTAAGATTACAGCCATGAGCAACTATATCCAGCGTCCATCTATCTTTCTTTCTCCCTATTTCTTTTAACTTTCAACATGAAGAATTACATTTGCTCTGAAATACTGGTTGTACATTAGCTAATAAGTACAAATGCTTAATGTGTGGCTGTCACTTTATGGATGTCCCGGTGTATGTATGAGTAAATGGAAGCTCAGAAAGTTTAAGCAATTTGTCTACAGTCACACGGCTAGTGAGTGAACAAAGTTGACGTACAAACCCACTCTGGCAGACTTCAGAGCACTTTTTCCACTAAAGCACACCACTATCCACAGGGCAGGCATATGTCACCAGGTGGAAGGACACTGCCCATCACTGCGGGGGATCCCTAGAGGTGGCCTTAATTACCAGCCTGAGGAATTCGGAATTGATCTTGGAGGCATCTTTTTCCTCTTGTTTAAAATAAAATCTGTGCAGCATTTGTCATTAAAGATGTGTCTACCATCATTACAGACACATTCTTTCAGTCTAACTTGTAAGTGTTGGGTGAGGAACTTTTTCTCTATTAAGGATTACTAACCTATGGTAAAAAATTAATCAAGGAATATTTGGAAGAAAAATAATGCATTGTGTTACACTGTTGGTGGGACTACAAACTAATACAGCCTCTTTGGAAAGAAGTATGGAGAATCCTCAAAGAACTCAAAATAGACCTTCCATTTGATCACTCACCCCATTACTAGGTATCTACCAGAAGGAAAAAAATCATTGTATCACGAGGATATTTGCACTAGATTGTTTATCATAGCTCAAGTTACAATTATCAAGGTGTGGAAACAACCCAAGGGCGCACCAACCCACGAATGGATAAATAAACTGCGGAATATGGATACCACGTAATGCCATTCAGCCATAAAAAGATGGAGACTGGATGGAGTTGAAACACATTATTCTTAATAAAGCATCACAAATGGAAAAGCAATTATCCAATGTATTTAATACCAATAGGAAGCCAATAGAGGAACTAATACGCGTCCACACAAAAGAAAACCTCAATTCAATTCAAGTTGGAGGGAGGGAAAGGAAGAAGAAGAGGGTTTGGTGTGCTCCCGCCTAATAGGCACAATGTAAGGGTATAAGGCATGCCACCTGGGTGTGGGACACGACTACAACAGGGAGCTTACCTAATAAATGGTAAATGTTTCCATTCCCCATCCCACTGTCACACACACTGTGCCCCAAAACCCATCTGAGGGATCTAGCCTCCTGATTTCTTCTACTCATCCTAGGAGAGGGAAAGAGTGAGAAATATCATGTATAAAATCATTAGGTTATCAGAATGATGAGAATTTAGGGAGGCTTAAAGGCAACTTGAAGAGCAAGCGGGCTTGAAAGTATCTGAACTGTTTTTAAAGTTAACATTAAAATGTTAGTCTGACAACTTAAACTAATGTTCTTTCTCGCCTTGTAATTACTGATAAAAGCTTAGGACAAATTTTCTTGGGAGGAGTTGCATTAAAAAGTGTTAAAGAAAAGATAGCAATTAGGGCGGCGCCTGTGGCTCAAAGGAGTAGGGCTCTGGCCCCATACACCGGAGGTGGCAGGTTCAAACCCAGCCCCGGCCAAAAAAAAAAAAAAAAAAAAGAAAGAAAGCAATGAAATGAGAAATTCAACTACTATTTTTTGTTGTTGTTTCATGTTGGCTCCCTATGAATTTTGACAGCTCTGAAGGAATCAAGAATTGCTCTAATATCACTCCTGAAATAAATGGTGCTGAAGCACCTTAGTATACCCAGGGGGAGGGAGAGAAGCAGGGCAGGCAGAATAAAGAAGAGAAAAGGGGAGAGAGAGAGAACACAGGTATGTACTTCCTTACCAGGCTTCTCCATGGATTACCATTGAAACAGGTTTATTGTCCAGAACCTCAGTTTTTAATTTCCAGGATGGACAGACATATTTCCCTAGGGAAGGTAACTAACTCTTCCCTACAGGACATGCTATGTAATTCTCTAGCACAAAAGAGAGAACACTAGACCTCAGCTTCTAATATTCTACGTGATTGCTCACAGTGTCTCCGTGACACACTCAGATGAATTATCTTTCTGACCCAGTCTCTGTGAAGATTGGTCTCTAAGAGGTGACATACAGTGAGGTGTTCTACAGCTTGGAGGCATCAGAAATGCAAAGGGGAAAAGAAACAAAACTGCTTGCTATTTATTGTGCTGCCTAGTTTGGATCCTGAAACGCTTGGGGCAGAATAAATCTGAAGGACCAGGCAGCGGGAGCGGGTAATGAACTCGCCACTATCCGATCTGGTAGGCACTGCTTCTAGATATGTGTAAAAGTAGAGATGGCTCGACGCCTGTGGCTCAATGGGCTAAGGCACCTGCCACGTACACCTGAGCTGGCGGGTTTGAATCCAGCCCGGGCCTGCCAAACAACAATGACAGCTGCAACCAAAAAATGGCCGGGCGTTGTGGCGGGCGCCTGTAGTCCCAGCTACTTGAGAGGCGGAGGCAGGAAAATTGCTTGAGCCCAGGAATTGGAGGTGCCACAGCACTCTATCCAGGGTGACAGCTTGAGGCTCTGTCTCAAAAAAAAAAAAAAAAAAAAAATTAAAAAAAATAAAAGTAGAGATGACCGGTTGGATTCTAGCTACTGTAGCAATGGAAAGGGTCAAAAACCTTATAGGCCAGGGTTAGTTAAGGGTTTGGGTTCTTGTTGCTGAGAACCATCCAGAAAAGAGAGGCCTTGGATTTCCAGTCAGTTAGTGGTGGCAGGAGGTGGGGATGGGAGCTGAGGAAGAAAGCGAGAGGAATAACTCTAAATGCAAGAGAAAACAGGCTTAAAACTTACAGCTGCGGCAAGGAAACAAAAGTGATCTGGGAAAAGTATCCTGGGGACTTAAGGAGTAGAAAAGGCCTACCGATTTTCTAATAACTCACAGCATTTCTGACGTAATTTTACCCAACGCCTGATGAAGAGGCTTCTTATAATTGCGTGTGAAGGAAGGAAGACACTGAGGGGTCCCCCACTATTAGAGGAACCAATAGCAGATGTCACCTAATTTGTTTTTCTTTGAACTTTGGCAGACTTACAAAATTATACTTTTTTGTCTTTCTGTCAAACTCTTACTTTTCTTTCATTTTACTCAGGACACCTGCAGGGAAGTTTACAGCATCGGGTCCCAGAGCTCTGTTCTCAGGCCTGTCTTTATGTTTTCATCCGTAACTTTGATAGGCACATGGATGCCACTGCAATCAGATTTATAGATGATAGAAAACCAGGAGACTAATCTTTCCTTCAATAGACTCTGGTCTTCACCTGGACACGTAGACATCATGAACAAAGTCAGCATTTTCCAGCCTCCTTGGAAGTTTGGTACTGGCCTGGGTGCTGATAGAGGTCAAGTGGGTCAGTTTCCACATGTAACGCTCTCCTGGTCCCAGGGGCTGCTAGAATGTACGTGGAAGATGGTCGAGTAACAATATTACAAGAAGCTCTGATCCCTAAAACTCATATAATTGTTGGGAAAACTCTGAAAAGGGTAAATTCATACCTCATTTTCATGGGAGGGAAGTTTCAACCTGGCTATAGCCAGTATTACTTGGAGTTTATGTTACTTGCAGTACACTTAATCTTGAGACAAATAGCTAATATGATAGATAACTGAATCAAGATATAAAAAGGCATCAAATTTTAACTAGCAGGAAAAAATGGGCTTATGTAACCAAATACAATTAAATGGGATAAATGGAAAATAAAACCACCTCTACATTTATTGATACATAAAACCTATCTTATAAAGATAGGATAGGGAAGTCTGTCTCAGTGGCATAAGAGAAATCTTGGAGGCTCATGACCAAATCCAAGCTATAGTGGCACAGCAGCTCAAAGCGCCAATGTGTTCTCAAGTTACATACACAAAACATAATACCTAGACGCAGTTCATGACCATAAATGAAGGGAACAGGTCAAGAAAGACCATGGAACTGGAGGATCCATGCCAGCTCTGTAGACACAGCAAAAGTTCAGCTCCCAGTAACTGTGGATTTTCACGAATGGGGTTGCCAGGGGTTACTGTATTTTCCGATTTTTTTTTTCCACAGAAGTTAGAAATCCAGATTTCCATGTGCGTGACATCTTCATTTTTCCTACACATTTGTTATTAATTTGAATTAAAACTACAGATGCCAAGAAAAGCCATGTCCTCTTGGGAGATCTATTGGCTGCCTGCTTTCAGGAAACCGTTTAGGTGACAGGAGTTGAAAGTGTCTCTTTTCTACTTTAGTGAGTCCACACCTGAAACAGCATGTTCACCCTGAGTAACAACTTTAAGGAGAAATATTAATAAGGAATAGTGGCAAATCAGTGAGGGTAACAGAGGTCCAGTTTTTGGAGTCAGGGAGATCACAGTTTGAATCTCAGCTCTATTCCTTACTACAGGCAGTAATGGCTTCAAGCAATTTCCTTAGTCTCTGCAAGGTTCTGTTTTCCACCTGTAAAATAGATTATAATCACACTATCTACTCCATTAAAACTGACATGACGATTATACAGAGCCAAGCTCCTGCCAGACACATTTTATGCTAAATAGTAAGCAAAAAAACTTGAAAATAGGTTTTATAAAAAACTGTAGGAAATCAAGATTATTTTTTTCCTTAGATTAAAAAAAAAAGATCAAATAACAACATATCAGTATGTTTGTCTTTACATATTTAAATATCTGTGGGGGTGGCTTAGATATTTGTGTAAGAGGCACATAGGCAGGAACAGAAAGTAACGATGGGTACCCATGAAAGGGAGACATTGGATCCAGTAAGAGAAACAACCAAATAGTGAAACAGATTCTTTGGTTTCCAAAAACAAAATGGCAATTTCCTTTTCACTGGAGGAAATTTAAACAGCTACTAGGCAGGTACACGGGATGGAGGTCAAGTATTACACTAGGCTGGACGTGGGAATGAAATGAACTAGACGGTGCAAAGTACTTTCTAACCCTGAGACTTCAGGGATGATGTTACGTGGAGGTAGATAACCTTCATTTCTCGGATGTCCTTTAAGACAGACCCACTGACTCACAAGGAAGAAGCTACCAACAGACAAAAGAACTAAAAGAATAGGTTCAGTAATTCAGGAAAAGAACCACCACAAAGGGTTTCACTGATGGTATCAAACACACAAGCACGTACACATATACACAATATTCAAGGCCAAACTCTCTGACTCCCGTCTCAGCAGGCATACTAAACTGTTACTCATTACACTGAATTAAGTCAAGGTTAGTGTGAGCATACAAGTTCTCAGAGCTAATGCTTTATTTTGTTGGCATCAAGCAAAAGGGAAGTAAATGCAACATATTTAGAAAATTTGTATTTGTCACCCTTTTTTCTTTAAAACCCTTGATATTGGGTACCTGAAATGTGTATTCTTAGCATCATTTGTTAAAAACAATATCATATACTTCTTGATGATTTATGGCTGCATTCAGAGACATAGAATACTTTGTTTTTTGTTTTTAGTTTTTTTTTTACAATACATCCAGAGGTGGGTAGAGCAAAGATTTTTATAGGCCAGAAAACTGGGTTCCAAAGATTATTAAATGAGTAAGCGGGAAGGCAGAGTCTTCTAATTTCAAATTCTATCTTCTTGCTACATGGCATTTTTAAGAGGTCAAATAACTTTTCCCTTTGCAATAAGAATAAAAGCACACATATTATACAAAGAGAACTAGAAAAAAGTCTGGTTTATCCATCCCTATACTCGGTAAGTAAAGAAACTCCTTTCAGTATAAAACACCTAAATGTTTCAGGAAATATTAAACTGTTCTTACAAAACATGTCTGAGTTTTTAAAAAAAAGTCAGGCCAGAAACCAGACTATGGATCCCACACAGGTAAGCAGGTAATCAAAGGCTATTGTCACAAGAGTGGCTATTACTCCTGGTGGCTACTACTCCTAGAGCCAGGAACAGAGGGGAGAAAAGGCCGAGCCTGAAGCCCCAAGGGACAAGGGGACAAAAAGAGGGACGCTGGTGTAAAGTTGGAGCCTATGGAGGGCAGCTCTGAAATGGATAAGCTAGGAAAAAGAAAAAAAGAAAGAAAAGAATAAACCAGACCTGTAGGAAAAGGTTTTTTTTGTTGTTGTTGTTTTGATTTTGTTTTTGTCTGGACTTTGCCTGAATGTAATAGAGAAAGAAAAAAAAAAAATCCCCTGGGTATTCCTCACCAGAAGCACACATCTACAAGGTGTGACCTGAATTTACCCTCCCTCTGGGGTAATCCATAACACTTCATCCCCACATTATTTTAAAGTGGTCCTAGATTAATGCCCTGAGGCTTTCAGCAGAAGCAAATCCATACTTTCCTGGAAAGAGAACTCTATACAAAACCTGCTCAAAAAATCCTCACGGATGAAGTTCAAAAGAAGACACACAACCAAACCCATTAAACACATGGAAGTGTGAGCCTCTGTGGTGAGACTCAGAAAAACAATATAGAATCAGACATGCAAAGCCTACAGACATCAACAGAACACAAATGGGTTGACTCTTTTTAGGGACAAAGACAGAGATTGAAAATGTAAGGAATTATCAAGAGACTATAAAACTGACTGAACAGATTCGAAACAAACACTAAAAGGAAATTGTGGGCAGTGCCTGTGGCTCAGTGAGTAGGTGCCGGCCCCATATACCGAGGGTGGCGGGTTCGAACCCAGCCCTGGCCAAACTGCAACAAAAATATAGCCGGGTGTCATGAGGGGCACTTGTAGTCCCAGCTACTCGGGAGGCTGAGGCAAGAGAATTGCCTAAGCCCAAGAGCTAGAGGTTGCTGTGAGCTGTGATGTCACTGCACTCTACTGAGGGTGACAAAGTGAGATTCTGTCTTTAAAAAAAAAAAAAATCTAAAAGGAAATTGCAGAAAAGAAAAATATGCTAGTTGAAAGTCCAGGGACAGGCTGGAGAGACAATACAGGCACAGCTAATGAGACAGATGGGAGATAGGACACAGAATGCAGAGAAGAGAAAATGCAAAAAGAGGTTTAGAGATATGAACAACAAAATGAAAATAGTCAATGTTCACTCATCACAAGAACATACAGAGGTGGGCAGAGAGGCAATATCCCACGATTATCTAAGGATTTCCCAGGTAGTGGGATCCACTCCCGTACCTCTCACAGCAAAAACAAAGACACCTCATACAAAGAGAAGGTACTAAAAGTAGCCAGAGAGAAAAGACATAATACCACAAAGTAGTGGCAAATAACTCTAAGCTGATTTCCCAGTAGTAACAGTAGAGCTAAAAGATAATGCAATGTTATCTTAAAAAGGATGAGATGGTAACTGTCAATAAGGAATACGATGAGCGGTCATCAAAGCTTCTATAAAGGGCCAAATAGTAAAGATTTTAGATTTCGCAGGCCAACCCTGTTGGACATATTCTTCCTTTGCTGCTGCTGCGGTAGTCATTGGTAGGGGTAAGAGGGGAATGATCATACCACTTTTAAATGATAAAAATAACATTTCACCATCTTTTTTTTTTTTTTTTGCAGTTTTTGGCTGGGGCTGGGTTTGAACCCACCACCTCTGGCATATGGGGCCAGTGCCCTACTCCGTTGAGCCACAGGCGCTGCCCACATTTCACCGTATTTAGCTTGATGCTATACTAAAACAGGCCTAGGACCTGATTTGGCCCAGATGGTCACCATTTGCAAGTCCTTGAAAGAGAAAATAGAATTATATATTAGAGATGAAGACATTTTAATAAAGCTACATGCCCATAGACTCAAAGAAGCAAGCGTTAAGCAGAAAACTTCAAAAAGATGTAATGACACCAGAAAGTCTAAGGTGCAAGAAGAAATACTGAGCCAAGTGCTGGTAAACATATACAAAAATCCAGATAAACATTATGTATATAATAAAAAAGTGTTTAATATATGCAATAAAAACATGTACCAAACCAAAATACTAGAAGATGGAGCTTCTGCTCTGCAGGCGAGAAGGGGGCACCTGTGGCTCAAGGTGTAGGGTACCGGCCCCATATACTAGAGGTGGCAGGTTCAAACCCGGCCATGGCCAAAAACTGCAAAAAAAAAGAAGAAAAGACAAGACTCAGAGTGGATAATCTATGGCATATTTATGCAGTAGAATACCTTACATGCCAAAAAGTGACTGAATCTCAAAAACATAATTCTAAGGGAAAAATCAGATATAAAATTATTCCATTTATGTAAAAATTAACCTATTAAGCTGAATAAAATTTGCATATCAAGTTTATATAGAGAGAACTGAATAAAAATATATGTACGTACACATTTTTATACAATGTATAAAGAAAAACAAAAATGTGTGTGTGTGTGTGTGTGTGTGTGTGTGTTTGGTCATGTGCACATATCTATTTCACCTTAGGGTTGCATATACAAGGATTAAATACCAAAGCAAGGGAATGATTCATTTCTTTATTTGGGGGGGAATGATTTAAAAACTTCAAGATAGTGGCTGCCTCTGGGCAGGTGAGAGACATATGATCATGAGAACACATCCAGGGGTTACTAATGTGCTGTTTATTAGTAATGTAGTTAGTGCACTGAGTGCTAGGGATACGTTTTATTTGTAGTTATCATTATTTGTTAAACTTTTCATACATGTTACATGTACTCATACGCAAATAAGATATATTTTGTGATTGTTTTCAAAAAAGTTCTGTGCAGATATACAGACAACAGTTATCAGCAGTTATATTTGTGAGGGGCAGGGGGAGAGGGTTAAGGCTACATTTACTTCTTATTCAAAATGCTTCTGTTTCTGTCCTGATTTGTTTGGTAAAATACAAGGAGTAGTATGCATTCATGCTTTACTTGCATGTTTTAAACACTAATGATAATTTTTAGCTTCTAAAGCAATAAATTATACCCATTTTAGGAAGATACGAGTCGATCCTATTTGTAATTATCTCTCATTGAGGGGCAGCAGCACTTTTTGCAGCTTCTAAATCACATGTCTATTCTGCTACACGTTGAAAGTACATGTTTATACAGTTTTCATTTTTCAAAGCAGCAACAAGTCATGCAAGAAAATTAAAACAAATATATCCATTTAACTATAATGGAAAGTCATTTACCATATTTGTTTATTTCAGAAATGATGGCACCTAAGATTTCTGTGATCAAATCATCATTTACTTTCACTTGGGACAAAGTAACGTAGTGACTAATAAGACATATTCCATGACACAGACAAGGGACCCTGAAGTCCTGAACAGCCAAGTGGAGAAACTACCTTGAACACTTGGCTGAAATTCCAAGAAACTTCAGGACTCATCAGTGTTGTATTTCTTTTATCCCTAAATGACTTCGAAATTCCTTTGTTTGTAAATAATGGCCTATAACCAGAGTGAAGAGATCTTTATGTGGAACTTAACCTTCCCTAATACTCTTTCCAGGTCTAAAAATCTTTTGGGCTGCATTTGAAAACAGCCATGTCATCAAGAACTGGAAAATAATAATCCAATTATACTCTCTTCATGTGGCTTTATCAGGGACAGTAGCTGGAATGTTAAAGCATTCCTTACGAAAGCAGACCAACATCTGCAGAAATCTGTTTGAGACTCTCTCTTTTTTTTTTTTTTAACTCTTCCTCAAATACAACATGAGTTCCACAGAACAAGGGGCCTTGTTTTATTCCTCTCAGTATTTCCAGAGCTTACTTCTCTGCCAGGAATATCCTAGGTACGGATGATATTTGTTTGTTAAGTGCACTTGCTTGCTTTGCAGCTCAGAAAATTAATTTCGTTTAACTCTCCATCCGTACATTTTGTATGCCTTTATTCATGCCATCTCTGAGCCAGTATGAGCCAACTCTCAATACATATTGAGATTGCAAATATGATTGACTAATATTTTCTTTATCCTTTAGAAGGTTAAGTCTATACCAAAGTGTAGTCTGGGACTACAGTCACACACTGCATAATGGTGTTCCAGTCAATGTCAGACCACATATACGACAGCGGTTCCATAAGATAACAGAACTGAAAAATTCCTATTGCCTAAAGATGTTGCAACCTTGGTAATATCACAGTGCAATGCATTACTTATGTGGTGATGCTGTTGCAAAAAAACCTATTAAGCTCCCAGTTGTATAAATGCACAGGACCTATAATCATGCACAGTACATAATACCTGATAATGATCATAAATGACTATGTTACTGGTTCATGTACCTACTACATTTTTATTGTTAAAGTGTCCTACTTATAAAAAAGGGAAAGCTAACTGTAAAAGAGCAGGTCCTTCAGGAGGTATTCCAGAAAAAGCCATTGTTACCATGGAGGTGACAGACTCTGCGGGTGTTACTGTCCCTTAAGACTGTTCAGTGGGACAAGACCTGGAGGTGGGAGGCAGTGAAGACAGTGATATTGATTATGCTGACCCTACAGAAGCCTAGCCTAACGCGTGTCTGTCTTAGCTTTTAAAGAAAAAGTTTAAGAAGGAAATAAATAACATTAAAATTTTAAAAATAGAAAAAAGCTCATAAAACAAGGATTGAGGAAAGAGCATTTTTTTTACAGCTGTACAATGCATTCATATTTTAAGCTAAGTTTTATTTTAAAAGAGTCCAAAAGTTAAAAAACATTAAGTTTAAAAGTTACAGTAAGTTCAGTTTCATTTATAATTGCAGAAAGGAAATGTTGTTATAAACTTAGTATAACCTAAGCATATGGTGTTTATTAAGTTTACAGTAGTGGACAGTAACGTCCTGGGCCTTCACATTCACTTACCACTCACTGACTCACCCAGAGCAACTTCCTGTACTGAGAGCTCCATTCATATAAGTGCCCTTTATAGGAGTATCACTTTAGATCTTTTATACTGTACTTTTAGGGTACCTTCTCCATGTTTAGATACGTTTAGATACACAAATACTTCCCATTATGTACTTGCCCACAGTATTCAGCACGGTAATATGCTGTATGGGTTTGTAGCCTGGAACAACAGACCATACCATATAGTGTGTAGCAGGCTACAGCTTCTAGCTCTGTGGCAGAACACTCTATGCTTACACAACAAAACTGCCTAAGAACACCTGTATCAGAACGTGTCCCGTAATTAAACAAGGCACAAGTGTATTCCTACCAGCAATGCCATGGATGAAACTCACACACACAATTTTGAATGAAGCATACTAGACACATGAAAGAGGACATTCTACAAGACTCTGTTTCCATGAAGTTCAAAACACAGGCCACTATAATCTAAGGAAGCTGAAGTAGGCATAGTGGTTATACCTGAGAGGGTTAGTGACCAGAGGGGTAAGGCAGGATTAGTTATTGTTTTGTTTCTTAATCTGCGTGTGATCATCACCATTCATGATTTGTGCACTTTTATACAGACATGTTGTACTGTAATAAGAGGGTCACATTTAAAAAGAATAAGACTTTTAAATAGCATATGATTTATTATTGTTCATACATTCAACATGGTTCTCAACTCTTCCCCAGTCTCCTCCTGAAAGTCTCCCCTGAACTCTAACCTTGAATGGATTTTTCTTTCCTCTGAACTGCCGTACCATGCTGTTTACGCATCTCCTTTACTTTACTTAAGCATCATGAGGGTTCACAGCACCTATCACTGTGCTTTGGATATATCAGTATTCATGTGTGTTAAAGACATACACATTTAACATTCTATTCCCTGACCTGCTCCACATGGCCCCTTCCTATCCTTGTATTCAGCGATTCAGCGTAGCAAATACCGCGTAACCTGAGAGAGTCAACTCTACGTGTGATGTGGTGAACCTAAAGCTCTTTTCTCTTCTGGCTTGGACACACTAAAAAGAAAAATGCATTATCTTTTTATTCTAATTATAAATATTCCATAAAATTCAAAACAGAAGAAAAGAAAAACTACTAGTAATTAATTATACATGCTGTTTTATAATGGGATGTTTAATAACACCGTCGGCATCTTTTTATGTTGGCACGTGCAGTTCTTACTGAACTTCATCACATTTTGGAACAGAAAGGGATGATCAGATTTGGCATACTGGGTGCATGCTAAAGAAATACATTCTACTTTGCTTAAGCATCTCTCCATCTATGGACAACTCTGGGTGATTTCAAAATTTTTACTTTAAAATAAAACAAACATCTTTATAAAATTACCCATTCACCATCACTATGTGAGGAAAAATTCCTAGAGTTTTATTTTCTTGGTAAGAAGTATGTCTATTACAAAGAATTTTTTAGGGTACATGCTGTAAAATGTGAAGATAATAATAATTTATGTTCCTACAATAGCAAATTCCATATTTCATCTATTCATTGTTTTTGCATGTTAACATCTCTGAACTCAAAATCCTCCTTACGATCTGGGACATTTTATAATCCCCACTAGCCGAGGGGTAGTCAGGAGATGATTACCACGACCTATGCCACCATGGAACACTGGCCAGAAAAATCACTTACAAACCATTTCAAGAAGGGATTATAATTGCTGAATATTGTCTGCAAGTTCTTTGATACCGTCTTTAAAATCAAGGGTTAGCAGTGAATTTCACAGAATGGGTATTGATGCCTTAAAAAAAAAAACTTAGGAGACATAAGCAGAGCATTCTTTTATGAAATGCCACATCCTCAAAGCCCTCAATGGCACAGATGACAATATCAGTGTGAAGAAACACAGATGTTGAAGCTCTATGTTGACAAATGCTTCAGAATTACTGACATCTGAGAAAAAGGTTTAGAAAATACCAATTTAACCAATTTAAAGAACAGCTTACAGTAGCTATAAAATAAAATTCTAACTGAGAAGACAGCATTGTGTCATAACCTAAGGCAGTTTTTCTTTCTCAATATATCAAACAACAGTGGGCCTTAAAATTGATGGTAACTTAGATTTAATGAAAGAGAATCCAGTGCCCCTACTATTTCCATCTAATATGAGGTACAGAACTTTTTTCTTAATTGTTGTCAATTTTATATAAAAAGATAGTGTTTTAACTTATACATCTTTGATTACTGATGAGGATGAGCACTTTTTATTCCTTCCTTTTTGGGGAACCATTTATAACCTTTTTGTGAACTGCCTGTTTTTACATTTGTACATGTTTTTCTACTAAGATGCCTTTCATTTCTTGATAATTTTGATAGTAGCTATTTATAAATTAAAAATATTAAACCTATTACTTATAGGTGCCATACAAACATTTTTCTCACTTTATTCATTATTCTAACTTTGTTAATGGTGGTGTTTTATGCAACTTAGAGACATTTCAACTCGTAAGAGCTACCAGCCAATTTCAGATTTGATCAAATTTTATCCATCTTTTTCAAAGGCCTCCCTCCCTTATGAAAATTCCTCACAGAAGGCGAGGCAGGGATCACATACATATAAGTATGTCACAGAGCTAGAAATAATTGCAATAAGCATCAGCATATATTCAAAATTATAAGACACTAGAAACCTGTAGCCAATTCCCTGTCTTTGATGATATTTTCTTCCAAAGAATCACATTCTAGGTCAGAGATATTCAACCAATGTGCTATGAAAGGATCTAAGGTATGCCACTAAAATTTGTAAAGATCATTAATTAAATTATTTTTGAAAGAAGATTAAAGCACAGTAAGTATATTCTTTCTTTAACTCGTTTTTAAAATTGAATCCAGATGACCAAAAATCACATTATAAGAAAGATATTTGCACCAGAATGTTTATTGAAGACCAATTCATAATTGCTAAGTCATGGAAGAAGCCCAAGTGCCCATCGATCCACGAATGGATTAATAAATTGTGGTATATGTACATCATGGAATATGATGCAGTCTTTTACTCTTTTTTTTGATCAACGTAACTTAACTGTGCAGGGGAAGTTTAACTGTAAGTTCAAGTGTGCTGTGAGGTTAAAAAGTTGAAAAACACTGTGTAGGTCTTTCCAGACTAGCACTCACTTGGGTTACTTCATCAGCTGCTTGTTGGTAATAATGTGATCAGCTGGGACAACGCAAAGTCTGTCTCGTGAGAAATGGCTCCGACACACAGGACTCCGAGTGCTACGGCAGGCCAGTCAGATGTGGACCGGTCTAAAACACAAGCACAGTCAAGACTCTGTGATACCCCGAATGCTGTGCGACCACTGGCATGATGGGTATTGCCATGTGCTAGCAATCAGGGCTTTCAGGTCCTCATGTTGGCTCTGCCACCAGCTAGAGATATGATCTTTTCCTTTTTTTGAGACACAGTCTCACTCTGTTGCCCTGGATAGAGTGCTGTGGCTTCACAGCTCCCAGCAACCTCAAATTCTTGGGCTCCAGAGATCCTCTTGCCTCAGCCTCCCAAATAGCTTGCACTACAGGAGCCTGCTACAAGACCAAGCTAATTTTTCTATGTTTAGTAGAGATGGGGTCTCACTCTTGCTCAGGCCTGTCTTGAACTCCTGAGTTTAGGTGATTCACCTACCTGGGCCTCTCACAGTGCTAGGATTTTAGATGTGAGCCACTGTGCCCAGCCTAGAGATGTGATCTTGAAGAAATAATTTTACCTTTCAAAGTCTCAGTTTCCCATCTTTGGATGGGAGCAGTAAGATATACGATCTCTAAGGTCTTTCCCACGTGCATAATACTTGAGCTCAATTCTCCTCACTTACAGCCACAAAAATAAAAAGACAACTAATTCAGGTGTCTCTCGCCAAAGCTGCTATTCCTAAACATTTTGCCTGTCTTATATGGGCAGAGAACAGTTTGATTTGTGTTTTCCTTCCTCATTGCACAAGGACTTGGTTGACTTGAAAGTCAAGGTTAGAAGCATCAAAAAGTTTTATGACACTTCTGACCCACTTACCTTAGCCAACACAGAAAAAAAAAAGCGTGTCTAATTATTTTTCCAGTTGTTTTTAACAATCACAAAAATAGAGTTCTTTCAGCACTTCCTTTAAAAATCTGGTCTATAATTACTTAGCTCTGGTAGGAATTTTTTTTCTGAAATGTGGCCATTTGGGGATTCTTTCCTCTGTATCCATCTCATTATTCCTGCAACTCTTATATAGTTATATGGAAAAGTAATACTCTGATTTATTTATAATTTTAATAGATTTACTATGATGATCACACTTCTGATTATTGCCAGTATAAAAGGGTGAAAAAAATTACTTTCCAGGCTCAATGCAACGACTCACGCCTATAAGCCTAGCACTCTGGGAGGCTGAGGCGGGGGATTGCCTGAGCTCAAGAGTTTGAGACCAGCCTGAGCAAGAGTGAGACCCCATCGCTACTAAAAATATAAAAACTAGCCAGGCGTTGTGGTGGGTGTAGTCCCAGCTATTTGTAAGGCTGAAGCAAGAGGTTCACTAGGAGTTTGAGGTTGCTGTGAGCTATGAAGCCCTGCACTCTACCCAGGGTTACAGAATGAGACTCTGTCTCCAAAAAGAAAAAAAAAAATTACTTTCCAAAGAGTTGGCACTGTAATGACTCTAAAAGAAGAAAATGCTTTTGCTTGGGGCAGAAGATGAGAAAATTCGAGAGCAACACATCCATGTCCATGGCTTCCAAAGCTCTAGGGGAAAGGATGAAATTGCTCTGTGACAAAGTAGTAGGGAAATATATTGTTCTGGATCAGCAGCAATTGAAGAAAGAAGGGAAAGAGGGAGGAGAGAGGAGCAGGGGGCAACTTAAGACTGGACTCTGCATGGGAGTCCACGGCACACCTGAGATCCATCCGTTCACAGCACACTGGTTGAAAATCACTGCTCTGTAATGTGCTAATCATGTTCTAGTCTTTATGTAGTCATCAACAGCTCCAAGCTCCAAGCTCTCTCAAAGCTTTCTTGAGAAAAGCAGGAAAAATTAAACATAGATGTCTCTCTTGGAAGAATAGAATGAGATATTTTCCTCGTCAACTGCAGATGAATTTCTGAAATGGACTCTGGAATCCTTTCACAAATAGGCGTGTTATTCTTTCTTCTACTACATCCAAAGAGGAACTTCTGACAACCAGTGGTCAAACTCTTACACGGCCACCCTTGAAAATTCCCCCCAGCTGTGTATGTATCTTTCACCAAAAATGAAGAAAATGGGCTTCAGAGAAGTATGTTGAGAAACTGTGTGAGAAAGTAGAAAGATAAGCAGAGATTATTTTGACGGCTGAGGCAATATCTATTTCAGAGGAGTGGCTGAAAAAAATCACCGAAGGTGCCAGTTTGAACACACAGAGTTACCTGATACGACGGCAAAGAGCAGATGTACCACCTGCAACACCCAAGTTAAAAAAAAATCTCGTTTGAGAACATGTTGCAATATTGAGCCAATCAGTATGTGATATGCCCCTACGATTTTCAGTAAAATTCTGTAGTCTAAAACAGTACCATAACTGTGATTATTTTGTGTGTGTGTGTGTGTTTTAGTAGGATCTTTGGTTTGGATGTTCCTATATCTGAAACCTGATCAGGTTTTGATTAATGCATTGTGAAAGAGCAACAAAAGGTCACGTGATAAATGAAAACCAGGAAAATATAAGCCCCTGTAAAGGTTAAAAACAAATCTTGGGTAAGTATTTAAGTTTTTATGGGACACAGAATAAAGGGTAAAAATCAGTATAATCTAGGACTCAAAAGACTAAGAATATCTTATTAATACCGAGATATTACTTCTTTTACCCCAAATCTGTTTGTATCACTTTATAACAGTGTTTTCAACCTTGTCTTACCTTACTACACACTTGAACCTATAGTTAAAATCCTGTGGCACACTTAAATTATGTTGATCAAAAAAAAGAGTGAAAAAATAATATACTTACTATGCTTTGAACTTATTTAGAAAATAATTTAATTAATGATCTTTAAAAATTTTCACAGCACACCTAAGATCCTCTCAAGACACAGTGGCTGGAAATCACAGTTCTATAATGTGCTAATTATGCTCGAGTCTTCATGTATTTATCAGCAGCTTCAAGTTCTCTCAAAAGCATTCCTAAAAAAGCAGTGGTTACCAGGAAGAATTAAATACATAATTCTTTCTTGGAAGAACAGAATGAGAGATTTTCTTCTTCAAATGGAGATGAAATTCTGGAATGGACTCTGGAACCTTTTCACAAATAGAAAGGCCTTTTATCTACCTCATCCATAGTAACAATAAACCTAAGTATCTCTGATCATAAATATTGTAAATCTACCACTAAATATAAATAATGGCATCAAAGATGTTCAGATCTTGATTTTGTAGACTGATCCAATACAACGCAAAATCAATATGGGTCATAATTTATTCCAACCTCTCCCTTGCTGACAAGTACTCAGTCTCAGCTGTAACTAACCTTGGGGTGGGGGGAAGTAGTGGAGGGCACTGCACAAAGATGTGTGCTAGGGAAATAAATGCATAGTAGCACACCCCTTAACAATACATAGGTTCTGAGTAATGACTCCCTGGTAGTTCTGACATAGGAACATCAGTGAGTGTGCTTACACAAAGGTAGATGGTATAAGCTAGGTGTGCCCACTTCATGCCTAGACTATGGGGGCAGAGCATTGCTCCTGGGCTACACACCTGCATAGCAGGTTACTATACTGAATACTGTGGGCAACTGTAACACAATGGGAAGTACTTGTGTATCTCAATATGAAAAAGATATAGTAAAAACACAGTATAAAGATTAAAATGGTGCATTTGTACAGGACACTTATCAGGAATGGAGCTTGCAGGACTGAAAGTGGCTCTGGGTAAGTCAGTGAGTGGGTGGTGAGTGAATGTGAAGGACTAGGGTGTTTCTGTACATTAACTGGAGACTCTGATAAACACTGCACACTCAGGCTACACTAGATTGATTAGAAAATAATTTTCTTTCTTCAATAACGAAACAGCTTACTGTAACTTTTTTCTTCATAAATGTCTAAGTATTTTTTCTTAACTTTTTGGTTCTTTTGTAATAATACTTAGAGCAGCTGCTCTCAACCTGTGGGTTGCGACCCACAGGAACTGTATCAAAGGGCTGCAGCATTAGGAAGGTTGAGAACCACTGATTTACAGTATAATAGATTACATGGCTGTAAAAACTCTCTCTTTTTTTTTTTCTGTTTTCTTTCTTTATGTGCTTATTCTATAAGTGTTTTTGTACCCTGAAAACTTTATTTTTACTTTTTGAACATTTTTGTTAGAAACTAAGACACACAGACATTGCACGCAGGCTGTCATGAGTATCAGATGTCAGAATCATCTATATTATTGTTTTCCACTTCCACATCTTGACCCACTGGAGGTCTTCAGGGTCAACGATATTCGTGGAGCTGTCATCTCCCATGATAGCAATGCCTTCTGCTGGATACCTCTTGAAGGACCTGCCTGAGGCTGTTTTACAATTAGCTGGAGGGGTTTTGTTAAACAGTTAGAAGCAGTGCATGCTAATGATCTAGTAGTATGTTAGTCAACAGGAACTTTTCAATTCCATTTTAGTGTTATGGGACCACCACTGTGTATGTGGTCTCTCATTGAATGAAATGTCCTTATGCTGTGCGTGACTATATTTGTGGTCAGCTCTCAAGCACATCCTCAGAAGGTATATAAATAAAACCACATTTTAGTCTTTTCTTCAAACCATTTCTTGACCAACACTAGACCAATAGTGTTAATAAGAGGAGAAAATACTGAATAAAACCTCACTGCTTAGTTCATCCTTCTAAAAATATTGGGTGGCTGACATCATATCCATGTTCCATTAGTAATATTCTATACTAAGTTTTACACTGAGAAAGTCAATAAACACCTCTTTTAAAAAAAAATAAAATAAAAATATTGGGTGGCCAACAGACATGGAACACAAGAAACAAGGAAGAAAAGCTATAACCCATATGTCAGCTATAACCCATAGGTTGCTCCCTAACCCTTTCTTAAAGGCCATTAACAAATCAGACTTTCAGAACAAATACTCAACCACTCGGCCCTCTTTCACTTTCCCCGGTAACACTACGGAGCAGTTTCAGATTTGCTGTTCTCATGTTAAGAGAGGTGAAGACAAAGTCACATTCACCCTGTGAATGGGAAATGCCCCCCTAAGTGGTACTGTTCAAACAAGAATAACCCCCCGTCCAGAAACCATGCAACAGACATACCTGTTTTCCTGGCTCAGCCGGGCCTCAGCACAGTGACCATAATGACCTGTGAGCATGGCTCCGAGGTCTGCTGATAATAGTCCAGGAAGGGCCTTTCAACTTTCCAATTTACAAAGCAGGGTCAAGATTTTAACTCATGCTATACTGTGAACTGTACACCATTTCATAAGCTTTGTTTTGAACAAAGTAAATAACTGAATAAATAAAACTAAAAGCAACTGCATATAATCTGAGCAGGTGTCCAGTGTCCCTGCAGTGAGTCCTGCCCCAGGTATCACCAACATGCAGATGGGTGGCCACAGGGTCATGGGTCCCACTGCTTTTCCTTCTTGTCTCCTGATTTTCTATCACATGCTTCCACTTGCTTCCATTTCTCAGATGCTCTCAAAAATAAAGACACTGATTACAAAATATTGGGTCACCACCCACTATGGTTTGGAGATGAGGCGCAGCCTTTATTTTTGACAGTGTGGGGTCCATTGGTTGTACTCACGTTACTCTGGGGATTGTGGATCCAACTTTCTAGGTCATAGGACAGATAAAAATTGCTGGAGCCCCTTCTCCCATGTGAACTCACAGCCCTCTGCCTCTGATAAACCTAGAAAAGTCTCCGTCTGCACAACTGAGGGAAAGTGTTATAGATATTCCTGACTCTAGGTCAGAAAGTCTAGCCTCTGAGTTGTGATGACTCCCCTCCTTAACCTAAATGCCCTTCCCTTTAAGGCTGGAGTCTAGGAGCTAAAAAGAGAAATAAGTAATAAGCAATAAAAATAGAAGCTAAAAATAGCTTTTATTAGCAAAGTTTGTGGCAGCAGGTATTTGCCTCCTACCAGCCTGCTGGGTGAAGGGTAACATGGGAAGTCTGGTTCTAATGCTTGACACTGAGAGTATTTTTACAGAATAAAGGTCATCATGGATCACCAGGATATCACCATCGAAGACTGTAGCCTTTAAACCCATTGGGACCTCACACACATACATGTGAGTATGTATGAAACTCAAGTTTCATACATACACAGAACATAGCCATCCATACCACAAGCAATGAATTGAAAATTTGTCCTCTATGTCGTATTTCAAAAATGTTATATAACCCTCCAAATTGAGTTTTTGAACTACAGTTAGAAAAACAACTAATATAAAAGGTTAATGAAACAGGTGGAAATAGAATTAAATGGATTTATTTATAAGGAAGCTCAGAAACACTGATGTGTAAGTTTCAGATGTCAAGTTCTATTCGTTTAGGTACTAGGATGATTTTACTTTCACTAAATTCAAAACACAAAGTTCTGGGAACACCTATTTTAATTTTTATTAAAGGGCAAGGTAGTAAGATTTAAGGGAGAAGAGTTCATTGTACTTCAATTGTAAGTCAACACGTTAATTTAACAAGGTTGCACCGCAACAGGGGAATACCTAATGGAGATGATGTATTCTAAGTGCGGACAGTGAAGGGAAGCAAGAGGTGATGAGACTGGGGGCCTCGGGGAAAGGAATGATGGCCAAGTTTTCTCCATTTGTGCATATCACCTAATTGGCTCATCCCTAAGCCCAATGGAGAATGCCTGGCTTTTGCTCAGAGCCTAAATTGAATGAGACACCTGCAAGGCATCAGACATCAGTGGCAAAGGTTTCTGCTCATCCTTATTACCTGAGTGTCAAGCACAATCACAAGAGCCATTTTCCCAACTGCTAACGATACCACTTGGCATAATTCTCAGAATAGAAACCTTTTTCTTTCAAGTATTTTTGAATCATTTCCAATAAAGCTAACTGCAGTCTATGGTGAGCAGTGACCGGCAGCAGAAGAGCTACGTAATGTTACTGTTCTTTAAGGAGAAGAAGGCTAAAAGACTGCAAGACTGCAATGAGTAGACTTTACCTTCAAATCTCTTTATACACTGAAAATGTGTAAACTCAAGGCTGAGTGTATGCAAGGTTATGCAAGATACTGTTTCCCCTGTCTGAAGCCTTCAACAAATCACACACCGTATAACAATAATAGCTGACGATTTCATTCAGTGCCCCAAATCCAAATTGGTTGCTGCCTTAAGAAAAATACAAATTGTTAATTTCCTTTTGCCAGAAATAAAATGATTGCTAAAATTCCATTATTTGCAATGGCAAACAACGATGGTTATTCAGAAAATGAAGATTCTATAGCACCCAGTTTATATCTTTGTAAGTTTGGGAAAGGTATCTAAGTTGAAATCATTCTAGTAAAACACTGTGGCACTTCTAGCCCCATTGTGGCAATGTGTCTGTCTCTTTTTCTTGGGCATGCTTGTATGCACACGCACTCCCACACTTACATGCCCACTGCAGGCTC
The DNA here is from genome assembly GCA_963574655.1 of Perodicticus potto. NCBI lineage: Eukaryota > Metazoa > Chordata > Mammalia > Primates > Lorisidae > Perodicticus > Perodicticus potto. The sequence goes on along the minus strand of CAUYRH010032414.1, from coordinate 32,629 downwards.
CAGACATGGTTTATGCCCATCACGATTTGATATCCAAATTTAATACAATGAATAGGCTTTGCCCTGATTTTTATAATCTCAATCCAGTATGTCTATAGTTTAGGAGGTGAAACAAAATTTAGAGTCTTCTGAAGACTGTGTATTCCATACAACGAAGCATAACAAAATTCCTTCTAAAGATTTAGATGCCAGAATTAACAATAACAGTAGCAAATTCACACCCTTACATAAGCAGGAATAGGACTTTGGAATGGTTTTGTGCATTCAAGAGTGTTCTCCAAAACAGCTTATTTACCTTATATTATTTACTTGTCCTTTAAACAATCTATAGAAAAATTCTCAAATCAAGGGGTAAGATGGTGACTGGATGGGACTTTAGCTATCATTCGTCAAAGTTCATCATTATGTGTCAAATTCAGAAGCCTCAGCCTCTTGACCTCTTAGTAGCATCTGGCATGTACCTCTTTATTAAAATTCCCTCATTCCTAGGTTTAATTTAATTTGTTTTGGCTTTTCTCTAACCATACGTTCTTTTCTGCTACCAATTCCCCACACTCCCCTTCCGCTCCCATCCACCCTCCCGTCTTTATCCTTAACCTACACCTCGTCCTGTGTGGTCCCTCCATCTTCATAGATTCGACTGTCAGCGTCATGTTAGTGATGCCAACACCTGTGTGCCCAGGCCTAGCAATCTCAAACTCAAAATGTCCAACACTGAACACACGTTTCCCTTTCAAATCGACTCTGTTGTGTATTTCTTCTTTATAATGTCAATCTCCATCACCCATCCAAAAATGTGAATTATTTCTCAGTCACATTCAGACACCAGTTTCTAGAGGTTATTTCTGAACTTTCTAGACAATTGTCATCAGCCTCCTAATCTGTGTTCCCTAAAGCCAGTGTCTCTTATACACACGCTTCAGTGCAGCCACCACTGCCATTTCCTTAATACATCTCTGACAATCCTTGCTTAAAAATCTTTAGTGGTTTTCCAGCACCTGTAAGAAAATGTCCAACCTCTTTAACACCCTTCTCATGTCAACATCTCACCACACAACCCAGCTACTCGTCACTCTGGCGCACTCACTTTTCTCCAACAAGCAAATAGACGTTTTCCTTTGCACAGTGTTCCCATTTTCTACTCCTCTCACAACTCTGCTTATTTTAAAGCCTATAAAGCCTCCTTCAAATCTCCAAGCCACTTACTCATTCCTGGGTGTTCCTATAGTACTTTGTTCATGCTAATAATATCAAGCATTTACTATACACTAGTCAGTTGGTTCTCTCTTCCCTGTCAGATAATAACCTCTTTTAGGAAAACAGTAGTATCTTGCTTTCTTTGTATTGCTTGGATGGCAAATACTTGGCACATAGTAGGTGCTTAGTTAACAACAATTAATGTGAGTACATAGTGAAAAATACTCTCAAAATAAGAATGGGAAGATGTGAGTTTGAGTCTTAGCCAAGTTAGCCACGACAGAACTCAACCTCAGTGAGCTTCAATTTCTTTATCTGTAGGATGACATAATAGTACCTTTTCCATCTAAAAAGTGCTGTTACAAGAGAATCAGTGAAATCAGGTAGAGGAAAGTACCATGTCAAATGTAAGCTGCTATATTAAATATAATTCTAGTGGATAGTCTTTTAATGTCTGTTCTTTCACATGAAATATATCAAAGGTCAAGAAATTCTAGGTCCATGTCAAAACTGAGAATCAATAGAAATACAATGGAAAATAGTTTATCTGTATATGTTACATTCTAATGGTCCTAGAAATCAAAGGTAACATCAATTTAATGCGATTTGTTCAATATCATACAATTTATTAAATATTAGCACATAGAAGCACAAGATTATAAAGAAAAGGCAAAAGTTTTGGACAAAAATAGATGTGAATTCTAGCACCACATATTACTTTGTTTCGTCAGTCAATATTTTATAGAACTTATGTATATACATAAAATGTATGCATAAATGCATCCCACATATTAACCATTTGCTTCACACCAGAATCCCATGACATAGAGCCCATTACATCATTATTTACATTTTACTTACAAGGAAAATGAAGCAGGAAGAATGGTTAACTTGTTCCAGGTAGCAAAGTTGTGAGGGCAGAGCTGGGATTATATCTGAGTAGTCTATGGCTAGTCTGGCTCTATGCTCTAACCCATGCGGCCTATATAAATAATGGTGTGACAGGCTAGCACAATGCCTGATCCCCAGTAAATTTTTGGCAAATGTTAGTTTTCTTTCCTGTTGTACATAATGGTGCTCAGGTGACAATGATCATACACACAAGTGATCATGAGGTTGACTACATCATTTCCTGACAATATCGGCATGCCAGATGGGCTCCATGAAAAGTGGATTTTAGCTGTATAGTATATTACCCTCCTTTCCATATGAAAACTTCTAGAAGAGATCAAACCACTTTAACTACCTATTAATGCAATCATTCAAATGGAATATATGTGTTTTTTCTTTTGGCTGAATCGCTGAAATGTCATTACACTGGGCTGAGACAAAGGCACAGAATTTGCTGATTCTATTCCTTTAGATCTTCTGGTTGTCTTTTGACAAATCTCAGCATATCAATTACATTTTCTATTACAATTTGAATGGTTCATATTGTATTAACTTGTCCCAGTTCTCCCTCCCCACTGATAGACATCTACTAAGCATGCCTCTCACAGTGAAGATATTACAGTTCCCTCTTTAGCAAATCATTCAAAGAGGAACGGTGTGAAAACACTCTCTCCAAATATAGCTCACATATCTGCTATGCCCTTGGCTGCTTCAGACCTAGAAGAGCCCATATAATTACAACTAATGGGGTAGACCCATGTCCTTCCCACTTCTTCCAGTTGAGTTAATTCTTAACTCCTCTAGTTGGTACCAGCATGGTTTTAATTATTTCCTTAAACAGTTTTTTCTACTTTAATACTATATTCTGCTTCTCCACTGTCAGCTGCATAGGGCTTCTTAGATTATGTACTAGTGTATTATCAATTTTTTATAGTTATAACTTAAAAATGTATTTAGTACTTACTATGTGCCAGAGTGTATACTAAACGATTTGCATAAATTATCTCACAACAAAGCAATGATGTATTTCACCAATTCTAAAAAGATTTTAAAAAACATTTTAATATCTTTGAAATCAGCAAGCTTCTTATAAGCAATACCATGAAAAGTTGTGATATCATTTTTTCCGTGTACATACAGTTACATCTTAAAATTAGTGGCATTTTAGATTCAATGAAATATGGTAAGTACTGTATTTACCCCTATTGTGAAGTTTAAAAAAATCTGAGACTCAGATTTGCCTGAGATACATTATAACAAGCTAAGTAAACGTTTGTGTATGTTAACAGAAGGAACTTTATTGAGTTATCTTCTTTCTAACAGTTAATTGTAGTATGAAAATAGGGCGTCCATCCCATAATATATGCCTTTAACTACTGAATCTCAGGCTCCAAGTTTCACTGGGGCTCAAGTCTCAATTCTGTCACTAACTTAAGTGTATGATTTGGGGCATGTTGCTTTTAATCTCAACTGTACAGTCAGAATAACAACCCTATCCTAAGAAGGTTTCAGAGATGATAAAATGAGGTAATTTATGTAAAAGTTCATAGCACAATGAGAGATACATAGTTGTTAATGAATGGCTAATTTAATATCATAAAACATAATAAGGAAGAAATATATAACTGGTTAGGTTTTTTTGCTATTTTATTTCAGATAATATAGTATCATTACCATGATCTCTTTGTTACTATTTCACCAACATTTCGTATGGTACAAATTCTAGTTCCAAACTTGCAACTGAAATTTATACCACAAATTCCAGCTAGTATTCTATAGTCATTTAAATTCTAGCTAATACTCTGTAGACATTTCAAATTTGAGTATTTGCTTTGTGTAATGTCCTGTACTTAACTATGTGGTATTAAGGAATCAAGGATAAATAAGGAATTATCCTGCTCTCTAGACATTTTAAATCTAATGGGCAATAATGAGTATATACAAAATAAGATTCATGGTAAATGTTTTCAAACAAGTGCAAACAAAAAGGCTATCAGAGAACAAGGAGAGTTCATGTCTAGGTGAGATCATAAAGAAATTCTTCAGAAAATTGATAGTAATTAAGATGAGTCTTGAGGGGAAGACAATATATGACAGGTCCTAGGGCAATCTTAGGAACAGAGAACTTCATAAACAGAGACAAGTAGACTGATTTCTTTTTCTACCTATGATGGAGCAGCATATATCAGAATCACCCTACCATCGGCAACAGCAACACAAGGTGAATTTTAAAAATCTAGCAAACAGCTACTTAAGATCATGAAAGCAATAAAAATGATAAATGGACTTGAGGGTCATCAATCCTAGAAAGAAAATACGCTAAGGTGAGCCCTATATTTGCTGCTGGTTCTTTGCCTCAGGGAAATTTGACAACTTGGGTCTCTAAACATAGTGATCACACAAAAAGAAGCAGCTTGGAGCTTGCTTAAGTCTTACCGGCCCGAGGAGAGAAAAAAAAAAATGAAGTTCAGGGATACCCAAGTTGCCAGGACATGGGAGACCAAAGATGAAGATAATAGGGAACCATAGAGTAGAAAGAACCATCTGCAGGCACCTGTGGCTCAAAGGAGTAAGGCGCCGACCCCATATGCTGGAGGTGGTGGGTTCAAACCCAGCCCTGGCCAAAAGCAAAAAAAAAAAAAAAAAAAAAAAAAAAAAACCCAAACAAGCAATTTCCTCTTGAGGAATTTGATGATTCTGAAGAAAACCAAGTTAAAGACACTAAAACACAGAAAACATTCTGTCTCAACCTCTCTTTGACTGATGGCAGGATACGAATCATACTGGAAAGGGCACTTGCTTGCCAGCTTAGAGAAGGCCCTGGCAAGGCATCAGTAAAATCTGGGAGCAGATCTTAATATCTTCCCACATTTCCCTGCCTTTTAAAAGACTAGAACTGCTCTCCCCTTTCTCTTGTCACTATATTGGATTCATAGCTCTCTGTTAAAGAGCTATTTAGGTAAGGCACTTAAGATACTGCCTTGAGAGAGAAATACTTTTGGACTGAGGCCTCTCCTGCTTGAAGGGTACAGCATGTGTTAATAAGCTTCTGCTTGTTTCTCTGTTGTTAATCTGGCTTTTGTTTTCAGGGGAGCGTCTCAACCAAGAACCTAAAAAAGGGAAAGAAAACAAATTATGGTTCTTCTTCTACAACTCCTTAATCTCTCATTATCAGGGCAAGATGCCTTGAACCCAATCAGAAGGAAGCCACTAAGAGGCTAAGAAGCTCATCAATGATTTTGGCAAACTGAGAATACTGGAGAACAAAAACTGCCATTCAGCTAACTCCGTCAAGTAGAGGAGCTAGCTGGGAAATCATCTGAAGAGCCATACTCTAGGAGAAAGGACAGACCAGAAATTAACCCCCCCTCACAAAATCTACAACATACAGGGCAACAAAGAATGATCTGGACACAAAGGTCAATCTTGTGAGGTTGACAAACATAAATCCAGAGGAAATGGCCTCTAACTCTTTTACACATAACATCCGAGTGAGTTTTCCTGCCCACTATATTTTTCAGCGGCTGTGTGTTTTTAAGTAAGGCCATAAACTTGTGGGGCTTTTTGTTTTTCATTGGTGAAACAAAATGATTAATTCATACTTTGTAATCAATAAAGTGGTTAAATTTGATGATCTCTAAAATCTTTCCCTTCAGCCAAAATCCAGTTTTACTTTATGGTTAATGAAAAAAATAATATAAGTTATACTGGGGCAATTTTGCCACAGGCAAAAAAAAATATATAAACCCATTCATGTATAGGCAGGGGAAAAGCTTGTGTTGTGAGGGCCTTTTTGGCCGACTTACAACCGGGGAGACTTGTGCACAAGGTAAAACGATGTACATGTGCTCAGAGGAAAAAAGCGTAAGGAATACTAATGCTTTCTAATAAGAATCTTCCAGGGGAAGCAGCAGGATTTGCATTAAAATCAGCAACTAAAGGGAGCACTAAAAATAGACAAATGTAATACTGAGCACTAGGAACCACAAATGCAATTAAAGAAAATCTTATTTAAAATCAAGGCTGTAGCAGTTTAATCAGCACATAAAACTGTTCTGGGATTACATGAATCAGATATTACCCAAGTCCAATTAAAACTCTAAACTAACTATGTACATTCTGTGCATGTATACAAACGTAATTTTAATCCCTATAATGATCGTTATGTTGGCACTCTTTTATTTTGACCTTACTATAATATTCTTTAGGTAAATAGAGTTTGGTGTTGGTTTGCAAAGGTTAGTAGTCTACAAATTCACGGAGCTTCACAGTAGGAGAAATATGTATGGAAAGGATGTATTTATAAAATGAAAAATAACGTTTAGTGATATAAGTCTTCATGGACTCTTTTATTTCAATAGCATTAGCAGGCAGGAGCCTGACTAAATTATCTGAGAACATCATTTCTGACTAACGGGAATGAAACACTTTATGAAAACTATAACTATTCTTTAAGCCAAAGCATACAGACAAGGAGTATACTATGCCAAAGACATTACCATATCCACAGGGAGAGAGGTCTGACTTGGGGAATAATTAAATCCATAGTAATTTATACCTTACTCTTAAATAAGAAGTGTTTCCTGTGAAACAAGAACTTCTTCGCTGCAAACACATAATACTTTTAATAACAAGAGCAATATTATTATCTCTTTTTTTGTGGAAAACAATGTCTCCAGACACCTTTTTAGACTCTATTTTTACTGCACCTCTTCTATGTTTAGATAAACAAATTCTTACATTGCATTACATACAGTTACCCATAGTATTCAGAACAGTATACTGTACTGGTAGTTTTGTACTGTACTGGTAGTTTTGTACCTTGGGAGCAATAGGCCATACCACATAGCCTAAGTGTGTAGTAGGATACACTGTCTCTGTTTGTGTAAGTCCACCCTATGATGTTCAAACAACAAAATCACCTAATGATTAAGAATTTCTCAGAACATATCCTTGTTGGTAAGAGATGTACGACTGGTTGACATTTATATACCTTTGAATTGAAATCCCAGTATTGCTTTTATCCATCAGCTACCTTGGGCAAGTTTCCAACTTACAGATTCTGTTGAATGAGTGAAGAATGGAAGACACACCTTGCAGTGCCCAGATTTCACGTGTTGAGGATGAGCAGCAACTGTCTTCCTTCCTTCTACTTATTCAATCCAACAAAGATTTGCTGAACTCCTCGTATAAGCAAGGTGAGGAATTTACCCAAGTAAGCACAGAACTAGACAGAGCGATGCCTTGGCTTATACGAAAAAAGAAATGATGGATTTTCCTCAGTGGTGTGATCTCCCAAGAGAAGAGGAGAGTGAGTGAGAAGCAGAACTCGATGGCTATTTAGAATGGCCAATCTGTCCCTTGAACAGTGGCTGCTGACAGGCTGTCCCAGTGTCATCTGGTCATCTCACTCACTCCTTCGTCAGAGCTACACAGACTCCAATCCCTGGGGAGCGTGAGGACTGCTACAGGCCCTAAGCTCATGAATACTGAGGCATGGTCCACTTTGACTGTTGAGTTGCCCAGGCAACTGTCATGGGCAGGTGGAGAGAGTTACATGTTGTATCACACTATTTGCATTTGAGTCCTGCTGCCTTGTGACCTTGGCAATTGAACACAACCAGTTTTGGATGACTGCACATTCAATGTATAGTGGGTGTTTCTCAATCTAGAGCAATTAAAATGACTACAAACGCTGTATTCTTAAGGAGGACCCACTATATGGTGTTGAGATACGATCTTATTTCAACTGCTTGCTATCTACCGAAGGGCAGTTAGTCCATTTTACCAGAAATTTCTCTTCCTTGAAAAAGAGGGATGAATTTGAGACTAAGACTCACCTAGACACAAATGGCAATAGAATAATGGTCAATGACATTGAGCCCCCACTCAGCCTCCTGTGTGACAACACATTCCTTTAGTAATATGGTGGTTACCAAACTGTAATGGCCTGCTTTAGATCTATTGTTCCTTTGCAAAGTGATGACACATTTTAGCTACCGAACAAATCACTCAAGAAAGAGCCAAAGTGGGAGCTATTTTTCAGTTTTCTCATTTAAATAGTTATAGTAGTAAATATGATTAATCGTAAACAGGAAAGAGAAGAATATATTTGTATGAGTCAATGAATTTCAACTGTTTTAACATAACAGTGATAGCATACACTGTTCCACTATCTTCACCTACTCCAAAATTTCATTTTGATACTACAAGTACCACTCATTCTGGAATGCACAAACTGTACTATGGTAATTATGTGCCATCTTTTCTTTTTTTTAGTTCAGATTAATAGGAGGATACAAATGACTAGGTTACTTTTTTTTCTTCTTTCCTTTTTTTTATTGTTTCAGGTTAATTGAGGGTATAAAGAATTAGGTTGCAATATTTGCATTTGTTAGGTAAAGTCCCCCTTATAATTGTTTCCTGCCCCCAAGAGATGTGCCACACACCCTTAGCATTGTGCCCTGTAAATAGGAGCACACCAATTTCCCTCCCTCTTCCTCTTACCAGGCTCCCTCATTCCCCTGTTACCCACCTTGAATCGATTTGAGTTTTTCTCTTATGTGGGTGTAAGATCATCTACTGGCTTCATATTAGAATAGAGTACATTCTTGTTTCTCTATTCTTATAAGCTTTACTAAGAAGAATGTTTTCCAATTATACCCAGGTCAATACAAAAGATGTAAAGTCTCCATCTTTTTTAATGGCTAGTATTCAATGGTACACATATACCACAGCTTGTTAATCCTCATCAAGTACCAACATCATACTTTGAAGAACTCGAAAAAATAGTACTTTGTTTCATGTGGAACCAGAAAAAAAAAACCAAATAGCCAATGCAATTCTAAGAAATAAGAACAAATTTGAAGGCTTCATGTTACCAGACTTCAGGATATGCTACAAGTCTATGGTGATCAAAACAGCATGGTACTGGCACAAAAATAGAGACACAGCTCTGTGGAACAGATTAGAGAACCTAGAGATGAACCCAGCCACATATTGCCCTCTGATCTTTGATAAACTAAACAAAAGCATACATTGGGGAAAAGAATCCCAATTTAATATATGGTGCTAGGAGAACTGGTTAGCCACATGTAAAAGACTGACATTGGACTCACACCTCTCTCCATTGACAAAAATTGACTCTCACTGGATAAAAGATTTAAATTTAAGACATGAAACAATAAAAATTCTAGAAGAAAGCGTGGGGACAACTCTTGACAACAGTGGCCTGGGAAAAGATTTTATGAATAAGACCTCGTTGGCAATTGCAGCAACATCAAAAATAAATGAATGAGACATGATCAAGCTACAAAGCTTCTGCACAGCTAAGGACACGACAACTAAAGCAAACAGACAACCTTCTGAATAGGAGAGAATATTTGCAAGCTACAAATCTGACAAAGGGCTGATAACTAGAATCTACAGAGAACTCAAACTCAACAACAAGAAAAGAGCAAACAATCCCATTTATAAGTGAGCAAGAGACATGAACGAATCTTCACTGAAGAAGACAGATGAATGGCCAATAAACACATTAAAAAATGCTTGTCACTCCTAAGCATCAGAGAAATGCAAATCAAAACCACCCTAAGATATCCTCTAACCCAGTCAGAATAGCCATATTACAAAGTCTCAACATTACAAATGCTGGAGTAGATGTGGAGAGAAAGGAACACTTTTACACTGCTGATGGACTGCAAACAAATACAACCTCTATGGAAGGAAGCATGGAGAATCCTCAAAGAGCTAAAAGTAAACCCTCCATTTGATGCTGTAATCCCACTGCTGGGTATGGGCCATCTTTTCAAAGATCAAATATATAAATGTTGAGCAGGTACCTGATTATGCTATGGTTCAAAATGAATTCTAATTAACTCCACTGAAGAAAATGGCTTTTTTCCTTCTTGCCTATAATGTATTTTTTACAATATGACTAAAATAATAAATATACACAAAAGGCTTCTTATAAATAATAAGCTAAGATATACTTTGCATAATACCTCAATAGAAACGAAAAGAGAAAGTTAATTAGTTTTGGACAGCAGTAAGCCACAGTACAAGAGTCACTCAGTTCTACCAAAAGGGATAAAATCTTAGAAGGGTACAGGCGAACCTTGCTAAATTCAGAATACAAATGTCTTCATATAATAACTGAGAAAATGCCAGGAAGGCTATGTTAATCAGTTTGATGAAAGTAATTCAGATTGTATATGAAACCAGCACATTGTACCCCTTGATTACACTATTGTACACAGCTATAATTTAATAATAAAGACAAGAAAAAATAATTTCAGCAATGCTTTGGACATCTGGCTATTTTTAGCTCTGTTTGACGGATGAGAAAATTGAGTCCCCGGAAGGTGAAATGGCTTGTCCTAGATAACTTTAGTTATCATAACAATAACAGTAAGAATTAGAAGAAGGAGAAGGAGGAGGAAGAATAGGAGGAGGTGGAAGAATTCTTAAGACTGAGAAGGTGTATCAGTCAGCTTTGGCTGTGTTATGCTGTGCTAACAAACAATCCCCTAGGGGCCCGTGACAATATTCCTCACATACACTACTTCAGCTTCAGCTCAACTCCACATCGTGGGTCAGCTTCAGCTCAACTCCACGCGATGTTGATTCTGGTCTAGCCTAAAAGAATAGGCACTGTCTGAGATATTAGCTGTCTCATCCCTTGCATAGGGAAAAGACAGGTGATGATAGGCCACTCTGGGGCTCTTACAGCTGTGATCAGAAGTGCTCATCATGTTCACCCATATTTCACTTGCCAAAGAAACTCACATGGATAAGCATGGTCTCAATTGTCATTCTCTCCACTGGAGATGTCTCTTTAGGACAGATCCCATAAGGAGAGGAGCAAATATTTTTAACAATGTCAATTCTACCAGCACAGTGAGTACTGAATACTTGCAAGGAAGGGCTGATGGGGCTCCACACAAATGACCCTGTGAGAGCAAAGGCAGGGTAGGTGGATGAGATGCAGAATTGGAAAGCAATGGTGCAGGCCTGGATGGAAGGAAGGGTTCAGGTAGGACTTCCCGACTGTGGGTCGAAAACTCCTCATTCAATTGGGCATTTTAGGCACTGACAAAGACTGGGACAATGGGGATGTGTCTCGACTACACTATAATTTGTTACCTCTGGAAAGACCAGTTGTCGAGCACCCCAGACTGGACATTATAGGTCCCCCGTGTTAGACTCACCAGTGGCTCTCCACATCTCGAGGGAGTCCCACAAATCTAGTTATTCCATTATCACCTTCAAGAACTTTTCTGCAGGCTTGTGATGTGTTTTTGCTTTATCCTTACCACTTGCTTTTGTAACATAAATGGCTTTATGGTCCAGATAGTCATCAAGGGGTGCCATAGCAAAGTGCCACAGACTGGGGGAGTCAAACAACAGAAGTTTATTCTTCAGTTCTGGAGGCTGGAATCCAAGCTCAAGGAGTCAGTAGTGTTGGTCTTCTGAGGACCCTCTCCACAGCTTATTCATTGTCGTTTTCTCCCTGTGTCTCCACCACATCTTCCCTCTGCACCTGTTTGTGTCTTAATCTCCTCTTACGAGGATACCTGTGCTATGAGAATAAGGCCCTTCCATTGGCATCTCTCCATCGCACACTGAGGGACTCAGAGTTAAGACTTTACCATATGAATTTAGAAGGGGTGGGAGGACACAATTCAGCCTAAAACATATTATATGGAAATATCATACCATAACCATATCACACCATAATTCCAAACAGCACCATAAATAGGAAAACACTCTCACTTGCCATAAAGATAACAGAAGCACCTGGAACAGTGCCTGGCACATAGTAGGTGCTCGATATTTGCGGAATAAATGATTAATGACAAAATAAGTACAACTGAGACAAAATTATCCTATAATACTCTAAGTAGTTGTTTATGAAAGACTGTAAGTTTGTAGTTCTTCCCTCTTTTTTTTTTTTGCAGTTTTTGGCCAAGGCTGGGTTTGAACCTGCCACCTCCAGCATATGGGGCCAGTACCCTACTCCTTTGAGCCACAGGCACCGTCCTGTTCTTCCCTCTTTTTTAAAGTAGGGAGGCGACAAGTGCTAGAGGTACCTTTAGGACATTTTAGCACTGACAGAGACTTTCTGCTCTTCTCAATTAGAAAGTCTGAGATGAAAAAGAGAATGACTTTCTCTTTATAAGATTTTAAGTTACTTTATTATCTCCTAAAATCTTCCCACATCCCGTTGGTGGCTTATTATCCACACTTGGGGAGGCGTCGGCTTGTCCATGGACAAAGCCACACTCTTGTTGGTACCACACAGTGTTCTCCTGTTTTCTCTCCAGCCTCACACTCTGCTTATTTTCCCCTCACCTTACACTCCAGTGCGATTATCTGAAGCAATTCAAGCATGAGATGTCCCATACACCTCCCTACGTCTGCTAGGAACACCTGCCCCTGTCCTGCTAGCTTAGTGTTCTCTTCATCCCTCAGGACCCATTCCAGAAAGCCCATTCTGAGACAAGTAAATGGAAAAAAGAGGCTACCAGTAGACCACGAGCTAGCATTTGTGGTATAATTCCATTTTAATGGATCAAGAATTACAAATATAGCTCTGGAAGCCATACTTACAAGCATATTAAAGTATAATGGGAATACAATAGTTTCCGTTCTTTTTGCTTATCTGTGGCTGCTGATTTTTTGACAGCCAACATGTGTTCGTCTGTAATGGTAATAAACACTTACTTTTGATGTTCTCCAAAGCAAGTTTCTGCATGTTTTCTTTTGGGAACTCTTCTTGAACAATACTGTGCTCCACAAGTCACAGGGACGTGCAGGTGCACATGTGCACCAACATGCCCCAGACAGGAAAAGACAATAACAGTCCTTTCTGCTAACTTTATGTTTTGAACATAACTCTATTATTTCATTAATCATGTTGTTTTGAAATTATCTATCAATATATCTCCTCCCCCCCCTGATTTGTGCAGCAGTCTCCCTTAGATGTTACAATGGATCCCGGGGCTGCAGTGCCCTGGATTGGGGCCATCAATCCCTCCATTTGTTCATGACTGCTAAGCATTACCCCAAGCCAGGCACGGTACTTGGCTGCTTGGACACACTTGTGTTCTGAACAGATGACGGAGCTGCCGTCTCAATGATCAGATGGACTGCTGAGAGACTCACCTGCAAGCGTAACGAATCAGCAAACTCAGTAATATACCAGAGGGTGCATGTGCTGTGCAGACAATGAAAATGGAGAGAACGGAGAGAGAGACTGAGAGTGAGGAAGGAGGTGAGTGAGGGGAGGGATGCAACCTTAACAGCAGTGATCAGTCCCTGAGAATTTGAGAAAGAACTTGCAAGACGAGAGGGTGTCTTACAGGCACCTAACTGGTGGAGAAGCATTTCACAGCAGGAGGAACCAGCACAAGAGCACAAAAGCAAGAGCATCTTCACATTGTGAACTGAATTGTGTCCTCTCTCAAATGCATATCTTGAAGCCTAGTCCCCTAACGTGACTGTGTTTGGATAGAGGGTCTCTATGGATGTGATACGGTTAACTGAGGGTAGGGCTGTAGTCCAATAAGACAGGGGTTCTCACAGGAAGAGGCAGAGGCACCAGGAGAGCTCAAGCACTGAGGAAAGGCCATGAGAGGAGGTAGCAAGAAGGCAGCCTTCTGCAAACCAGGAAAGGAGCCCTCACCAGAACCTAATCCTGACGGCACCTTGATCTCAGACTTCCGGCCTCTAGAACTGGAGGAAATAAATTTCCATTGTTTGAAACATTCAGTCTGTGGTATTTTTTCATGGTTGCCTGAACTGACAAATATCTGGTGTTTGGGAGAAATGGAAAGGAAACAGTGTAGAGGTAGTTTGAGTGAATGTAGTGGATGGTGAAGTAAGAAATATCTCTCTCAAGGGGGGCTGGTCATGAGGGGAGAAGATCGTGTAGGCCTTGTGGCAGGATTTTGAGCTGAAGAGTGATACACTTCGAACAGTGCCCCAGTGGCGTACCTCCGGCTGCTATGCTGAGAAAAAATTGTAGAAACTAGAAGGCCAGTAGGAGGCTGATAAAATAATTCAGGGTACAGACGAGGGTGGTTTGGACAAGGCATTGTTGGATTCTGAGTAGAGCATGAAGATCCAGAGACCAGTTCCCTGGTGGACAGGGTGCAAGGTTGTGACAGAAAGAGAAGACCCCAAAGTTTATGAGAAGAACAATTGGAAAGAGGTCCAGGGGACATTAGTCAATATCTGGGGACATTTGGGGTTGTCACAATTTCAGAGGCACTACTGGTATGTAATGAGCAAACGCCAGTGTTGCTGTTAAACACCCTGCAACTCAACAAATCCTTCCCACTGAAGACAAAGAATGATGCCGTCCAAATGGCAGCAGCACTGACGCTGAGAAATCCACGTGCAGAAGGTGGGACAGCTGGGCTGCGAATGAGCATGTTACGGTTCCATTTTGGAAATACCTGTCTACTTACTGAATTTCTGTACACTGGGTGTGTCTTATTGGGAAATTGTTTTATCTCTCTGGACCTCATTTTTCTTCATCTATAAAATGGGAATAAAAAATTCTACCTACCTCATAGGGTATCATAAAGTAAAAATGTAAAGTACTAGGCCAAGTGTGGTGGCTCACACTTGTAATCCTATCACTTTGGGAGGCCAAGGCAGGCAGATCACCTGAGCTCAGGGGTTCGAGACCAGGCTGAGCAAAACATAGCCAGGCATTGTGGCAGGCACCTGTAGTCCCAGTTACTTGGGAGGCTGAGACAAGAGAATCGCTTGAGCCCGAGAGTTTGAGGTTGCTGTGAGCTCTGATGCCAAGGGCATCAAAGTGAGACTCTGTCTCAAAAAGAAAAAAGTAATGTACTTAGAAGAGAGTCTAACACGGTACAAGTACTCGAGAAATTTCAGCTGCGATTATTGAAGGGACAGAAGACTGTGTGTGACTCATTGAGTATCCCCAGTGCTAAGGGCCAGGCTTGCAATGCAAGAAATACTCCATGAATGCTCCTGAACTGAAGTACCAAAGTGATCACAGGGTTTCTATCTGACTATAGGTGGGCCTCATCCAAGCTGGGAGTTAAAGGTGAACACTGGAAGTCAAGATGTCCAGCCTATTTTCCTGCAGCCTGGGTAAGGAAGGCAAAGTGAATTTTCAGCTGAAACTTACTTAGCAGGCAAGCATGAGAATGTGGGGCAAGATACACCCAAATCCCAACTTTCATTTAAGAGGGGCTTACCCGAAATTCTCCCGCTGGCTCTGCTTGAAGTCTGAGCTTTTCTTTTCTTTTAAATGAAATTCCATTTATTTACTGTTTTATAACATGTGATTTAAATGGCTTGGCAAGTCAGATTTTGTTAACTTATTAGTTAATAGAGAAAAATTTCATTAGATCTGATCACAAAGGAGGTAGCATGTTCTTCTAATCATGATGTATGCAATGTGAAGCTGTTCTATGTAACTGAGACTCATCAACAATTTGATTCTTCCCAGTGACTTTTAAGAGTCTTTCTTGGAATCCAGACCCTCCTGGTTGGCTGTCTTCTAGAATCTAGAGCCTGCTGTAAATGATTTCACTGCCCTCTTGTCCCCTCACCTTGCAAATCAGAGAGAAGATTTCAGATTTAACTTAAATTAAATCTGGTTTTGAGTTAGCCAATCACCAGCTAAGTTTCTTACCAATGTGGAACCCTGAGCCGGGGACTGCAAGGGATCTAGGCACCAAGTAGGCAAGCTAAACACCTGTCCCCATGCAGCTAATATTCTAAAGCCTGTGTTGGTCAGAATGACTTCAGTTACAAGCAATAGACCAATTCAACTCAAATCAATACCTAATATTAAAATGTTTACCTATGTATGTGTCTACAGAGATATAAAATATGGTAACAGGTCACCCAGAGGTATAGCAATGCCAGTGTTGATTCATTTGGTGGCCTAAACAAATGATCAAAATCCCAAATGTTATTCACTATTGTATTCTTGGAGCGTAGCATAAATATGGCCAAATAGAGACTCTAAGAATGATTGTTAAAAGCATGAGATGAGAGTGGACTGGATGCCAGCTTCATGCCTTTGCTCATAGCCACAATTTCAGCATCCCATCCAGACACAATTACACCTTGGTTAAACAGAGTTTATTTGTTCCTATGGTTTAGGACTTTCTCATATTTTTTACTCTGAAGTATTTCATATAAATAGGTATACCCACATATTTATATGTGATTAATTGTATATGGTTTATATGCAATATACATACTGTATTAGGCTTTAAGAAGAGCAAAAGTAATGTTTGTATAACTCACTAATCACTGTAGGAAACAGGACTTAATTAAGCTATGGAATCTCTGTGGTTTAATTAAGTTATGTGTCCACCTCCAGCTGCCTCTCTCACTTCCCACTGTTTCTAAGGAGCTAATCATTAGTCTGAGTGTTGTGTCATTGCTTACAAAGGGACATGATAAAGGAACCTTTCTGTTCCTTTACAGCAGAAAGACACATTTTCCATGAGCCCTTGAGAGCCTTTGTGGCACGTCTCACTGGCCATAACAGGGTCACAGTCCTGCCCATGTACCAACCACAGGCCAAGAGATTGGGTTGGCTGTGATCACTTCAGGCTAATCAAGATGTGAGAGAAAAATTATAAAAAATTGTCATAAAGATTAAATGAGAACACATGTTATTCTGTTGTGATTTTGAGTTTGCCAATCATTAGTTTAAGTTTCTTCAACTCTGTAGGCGAGTTTACAGTTCCAACTGCTGTCCTGCAACTGTGTACACACACATATGTGTACACACATGATCACGCACATTCACACATGATCACACATGTGCACACGCACAGCTCTAAAACTGGGTGTCCCTGAATGTATATTCCAGCTCGGTGACATCAGTGACCAGACATGTTTCTATACCTCACCCTCTGTCCCTCTCTGCCCTCGTCTTGTTGACAATAACTTTTATACACCTGCTATGTGGCAAGTGAAGGTATACAGAATAGAATGAGGAGGAAGAAATAAAACCAGAATTCTACACAATGGGACAGAATTCAAAGACTCATACAAGTTAAGTTCAAAATCAAAATTCTAATAAATTCCTTGAAGACCAGTTACATGATTCAAGAGCTCGTATTGTGGGCGATATGGAGGCTTCCCTGGGAAGTGATGGAACTAAAATTTGGAGGAAGAATGAACTTGGATCAGACAATATCTGCAGTGTGCTGGCGCCTCCCCATATGCCTCATGAGAACTGAGAGTTCAGTCTTCAGGAATTTTTGCAAGCTAGTTATTAAATATAGCCATTATTAAGAATTAAATTATATGCCAGGCACAGAAAGACAAATACTACATGTTCTCACTTATGTGGGAGCTAAAAAAGTTGATCTCATGGGGACAGAGAGTAGAATGACAGAGACCAGAGGCTGGGAAGGGGCTGTGCATAGGAGGGGGGATGAAGAGAGGTTGCTCAATGGGTGCAAACAAACATGCAGTTGGAAACAAGAAATAAGTTCTAATGTTCAATAATAGAGTAGAGGAACTGTAGTTGCAATAAGGTATTGTATATCTCCAGTAGCCAGAAGAGGGGACTTGAAACGTTCCCAGTACCTAGAAAGGATAAATATGTGAGATGAGGGAACTTAACTTGTATGAGTCTTTGAATTCTGTCCCACAGTTGCAAGGTACCCCAAGTACCTTGACTTCAGCCTTACACATTCCGTGCAGGTAACATGTATTCACATGCACCCCATAAATATATAAAATATTATGTATTCATGAAAGAGGTAAGAAAAAGAATTAAATTATACGGGGTGGCCATAAAGTTCATATGCAATTTAAAATTGCACACTATTTTGAGTGGCACACGAACTTTATGGCCACCGTGTATAAGCATAAAATTTTAAATGCTATGTTAAAGATAAAGTAATAAACCCTTAAAATCATTACTTCCTCATTATCTTACTGCATGTTACCATTACACCTTTTCTCTTGAAGTTATTTATAGTAATTATAACTGTATGGTGGAAATACTGTACATTTGGGTGCAAACGGTGCTTCTTCTCCAACTTTGTGCTCAGGGATATCATGTAAGTAGCTGGAAATTTGGCCATGGTGGGAGTATTTACACCATAGAAATTGGCAAGTGCTATAGATCAGATTTTTACTTTTGCCTCATCCTCCCTTCACAAAGCCAATTATTAAACACTTATCAGCACACATGTAGGCAAAGAGGGTCAAAGGATAACATTTCAGATAATAGGAAGAGTTTGTGAAAAGGCCATGTGGTAGAGAGGAACATGACATGTTTGCGAAACTGAAATAGGTCACTGAGAATGCTAAGAATTGCTACCTCAAAGGAGGTATGGATTGAGCAGAACAAGACATGTGAACAATCCACACAGTGCCTGGTATAAGTCCACAATAATGGTAGTTAAATACTTTTTTAAGTTCAGTGATGCTCAATTGCTTTAACTAGTAGCTGAATATATTTTAGGCCTAGAGGCCCAGGCAACAGAGTGGCAGAAGTTACTAGCTGCCTACCTAGTATCCACCTTCTTCCTTAATAGAGCTGCAGTATTGTTCAGGACAGCAAAATGCTTAGTAAAAATATTTTTGAGTCCAGTATCCCTGGAGCTGTGGAACTCAGTGTTGACCAAGGAGACATAGCAAAGGGTCTCAGAAAAGCCTTCTAAATAGGCTCCCATTCCTGGGTGCCCCTTCATGACTGGAATGTAGACACAGGGCATGAAGTTGCAACAGGAGTTTTACATTCATGTGTGTCTCAGTCTGCTTGGGCTGCTATAACAAAACACCCTAGACAGGGAGGTTGTAAACAACCACCATTTATTTCTCACAGTTCCAAAAGCTTGACGTCTAAGATCGTGGTGCTGGCAGATTCCGTGTCTGATAAGGAAGCTGTCCATTCTTTGCTGATAGTGGTCAGCTCACAGCAACCACGCGTGGTAAAAGGGGCAAGTAATGGGTCTTTCTCAGGTCTCTTTTATAAGGACACGGATTTCATTCATGAGGCCTCTGCCCTCATGACCTAATCACCTCCCAAAGGTCTCACCTCCTAATGCCGTAACTTTGGGGATTAGGATTTTAGCTTGTGGATTTGGAGGGGGGGATGCAGACATTCAACCCATTGCAATGTTGTTCCTGGCATGAGGATGCATGGAGGAGTTGAAAAATGGACCTTGTGTTGCCGATGCTCACAGTGAGCTCCTGGAATGACCCTCTTCTGGGTTCTTCATGTTAGCTTCAAAATCCTCTACATTCATTCATCCACTGGTGGATACTTGGGCTGACACCATGTCTTGGTCATCATGAATAATACTGCAATGAACATGGGAGTGCCAATAACCGCTTCACGGTTCTAATTTCCGTTCCTTTGGGTATATACCCAGAAGTGGAATTGCTGGCTCAGATGGTAGTTCTATCTTAATTTTTGGAGGAACCTCCGTTCTGTTTTCTATATTAGTTGTACAAATTTACATTGCCACCAACGGTGTTCAAGAGTTCCCTTTTTCCCACAACCTTGCCAACTCTTACTTTGTTTAGATAATAGCCTTCCTAACAGGGGTGAAGTATCTCTCATTGCGCCTTTGATTTATTTGCATTTCCCTGATGACTTCATAAGCCTGTTGGCCATTTGTATGTCATTTCGAGAAGTGTCTCTTCATGTCCTTTGCCAATTTGTTAACCGAGTTGTTTGTTTCCTTGAGTTTTAGGAGTTTCTCATATATTTTGGATCTTCATCTTTTACCGGACATGTGGTTTGCAAATATTTCCTCCCATCCCACAGTTTTCTCTCTTTGCTCTGTGAATGGTTTCCCTCAGCTGGGCATGAGCTTTTTTTGTTTGATGCAATCCCCTTTGTCTATTTTTTGCTTTTGTTACATGTGCTTTGGGGGTCATACATATATAATACAATTGAATACTAGTAAGCATTAATAAGAAGGAACTCCTGTCATTTGTGAAAACAAGGAGGACCCTAGGGGACATTATCTAAGTGAAATAAGCCAAGCACAGAGTGACAACTATTGCATGATCTCACTTACATGTGGAATCTACAAGTGGTGAACAGATAGAAGCAAGGAGCAGCATGGAAGTTGCCAAGAGCTGGGGAGAAAGGAGGACGTGGGGAGATGTTTGTCCAAGGACACGGTTTCACTGACAAGGTGAGTAAGCTGGGGGGACTTGCTGTACTTACAGTGTCTACAGCTAATCACAATGTATTGCATGCTTCAAATTTGTTAGGAGTAGATTTTAAGTGTTCTTATCACACACACAAAAACATGTTCTCACCACTTACACATAAAGATGGAGGTAATGGATCTGTTATTGAGATGTAAGAGCCCATTCCACAAATGCATACGTGTATCAAAACACCATGTTGTATGCCATAATTATATAAAATTTTTATTCATTTTGTCTATTTTAAAAAATGAATTCATTACTTTTTAAGCTATTTTTATTTTATTTATTTATTTAATATTAGGTATCCATTGAGGGTGCAAAGAACCAGGTTACACTCCTTGCCTTTGTTAAGTCCCTCTTATAATTGTGTCCTGTCCCCAAGAGGTGTGCCACACACTGTGACCCCCCCCACTCTCCCATCGCCCCTGCCATGTACTAGCATCAATTGTCCTCGTATCAGAATTGAGTACATTGGTGAATTAGTTACTTTTCAAAATCCCGTCTATATTCAAACCACTGAGGCTTGGTTTTCTGTTACTTCCAGCTGAATATATTCCTAATTGATGATAAATGAATGTCCCAGGCCTGAAGTATAATAAGCAATATCACCATAAGAAGGCAGTGTCAGAAGATTTTACAAGCTTGCTAACGAAAGTATGGACCATGGACCAACAGGGTCAGCACCACTTGGACGTTTGTTTGAAATGCAAAGTCTCAGACCCACCCCTCAGACCTCCTCATAAAAATATTCATTTTAACAAGTCCTCCAGATAGTCATTCCACAGTAATGAAATTTGGGAAGCAGTTCTTTAGGAAAACCTTGATAACAGTTAAGACTCTGCGGGTTTAACCTTTTCATTTGAGGACTCCTGCCTGAAAATGCCCTAAGGATACAAAACCAGAGCTTCCCCAGGCAAGCAGATACATTTTGTGTGTTATGCTGAACCCCATTCTGGGCCTCACAGGCAACCAGAATTTCCCCTCACAGCTATCCAAAGTGGATGCAAGATTACCCAACACCCAGAAATGAAGCCTAAACATCTAGCCCTTGATAAACACACTCAGGCCTTGAAAAGTTCAAACTCCGTGTTGGGTCCTGACCTCTGAAATATTTATACACAGTGATGCACCTTCCAGATAACATCTCCTGGAATCTGTGTAGCGGCCAGGCGGCAACTGGGAGGGAGTTAGTAAGTGCCCTCCTTGTCCATAATTCAGCAAGAAATGTTTTGCTGGGCTCCTCGACGCAGCTAAGAATAGCCAGGATCCTCCTGGTCTTTGAGAGCTCTAAGATCAACAGTAAGTTTCCCGCTCCTCTCCCGCCTCCTTTAGATGATTCTGTGGACTCTCCAGAGTTGGTGCCACCCTGGCTTGTGCCCAAGAAATACCAGCTTTGGGTTGATTTCTTCCTTGTACCACTCTTTGCCAGACTAGTTCAATCTGGGGTCATCCCTGTTTGGGTTTCTTGGTTAACTCCAAGTCTCCCAGGGAAAAGCAGAGAAAACAAGCTTTGTTAGAGCAGCAGGCCCATGGGTGAATCCAGTCTGGGCCTGTCTCCTCTCTCCAAGCAGACCTTCTTTCCTCTGCTTGGAGAGCTCTGCTCTCCTCCCTGAGTTCCAGAATGCAGTTTCCTCTCCCGCTCCCAGACTAAGGGAGGGTGGGAAGAGCAGAGTTAGAATGTAACACATCAAAATGATATCCCTGCTTGGCCTCTCACCAGCTGGGGGACTGGGAGTAAGTGACTTGAGCTTTCTGAGTTTCAGCATCCCGATTTGTGACATCATTATCATGTCTACCAAAAACTTTGCGCACACACAGAACTAAGGTCCTGCAAGGGCAAGGTTTTGGGCTGTTTTGCCCATTGTGTCTGATCCATTGAACTTACTCCGTAAACTTTTCTTTTTTTCTTATTCTTTTTTTGGCAGGCGGAGAGCTAGGTAGTGGATAATGAATCCTCACAACCATTCTCTGAGGTAGGTGCTATAAATCTCCCCATTTTGCAGATGATGAAACTGATGCTCAGAATGGGTAAGTCAGCTGTCTGACACTGCACAGCCCACATGGGGCAGGGGCAGGAATAGGGCACAAAGTTGCCATGCTCCAAAGCCTATGCCAGCCGTCCGGTGGAGCCACTGACCTTGTAGTTAACATGCATAACACAAGTCTCATGTTGTGTGTGCTCAATGACAATGGCTCTGTCTTCCTCTCAGCATCTTAAACCATCTCCCCTCGCCAAAGCCACTTTCTATTCTTCTCCTTTATTTTCCCAAGCCCTACTTCAATTTGGAGAACAGAATTATGAATTTTAAAAAAGAAAAAAAGAGCAAACATCCTGGGTTTGGTCTGCTCGGGGTTCCGCGACTGATAGAAAACAGACTTTCAAACTCAAAGAAAGGGGGAAAGAGAGTCTGTCCATCCCCAGTAACACCCCTAATGCATTTCTGCTGGAGGCCTCTGCCTTCTCTTTTTTGACCTCTTCTTTTCTATCACAGTTGAATTGTAGTCATATGTCAGCCTGGTAGGATCGTCCCTAAAGTGTGGCTCTCTACACCAACTGCTTGTTAAAATTCAGATTCCTGGTCCCTGCCCCTGACTTACTGAGTGCAAACTCTGGGGACAGGGTCCCAGAGAGTGTGCATTTTTCACAACCTCCGTGATTGGTTCTCAGGCACACTAACATCTGGAAACCCCTGACATAGGACCTCGGGAAGTAGAAAGAGAAAACACAAGATCTTCCTCAATCTGAACGCAAAAAAACTCTGCACTCCAATCAGATCTCAGGACTGGGAGTAACTGAGGAGGGTGGCCTCCTGTGTCACTCCACTGTGCTCGCCTGGCAGTGCACAGGCTGGCAGCTCTGCTCTGCTCCTCCACCCTGCCGCTCCCTGAGTTCTGCGGCACATCCGACTCTGTCCCCAGTGTCCCTGGGCGTTGCTTTGCGTTAGGTTCTACAGAGCTGTGTCTGGTTTTCAATAAGGAGAAAAAAGTTCCACTGAGCAGGAGAATAGGAAAGGTGAATGTAATGCATTTGTCAAACGTATTAGTCACTAAGATAAATAAACTAATAATACAAAAAAAGAAAGGGAAAGAGAGAAGGAGGGGGGAAAAGTGATCATTCACAGCTCTGAACGTGCCGAGAGGTTCCTAGGGAAGGAAACACACACACACACACACATGCACACAGACGCTTGCACACGCTTGTGTTGCCATTTCATTCATCTCTCCAAGTCTTTTCAAAATGAATCTCGTTTCACTTTTCCTTTTAGGGCCTACCTGGGCATGTCTGTGAATCTTTCTCTGCACCTTTGGATCTATAAAAACGGGATAATAACCCTACCTTATCTGCCCCAAAGTGTTGTGAGATAATTTGGGGACAGCTGCTTTCTTTGAAAAGGCTGAAGAGTTTTACACAATACACAGATTAGTCTGATCACAACCAGTTTCTGGGACCACTGACACACCCATGCCCAAGTGCCCACACCCCTATAATGTGCATGAATGAACCCATTCTAGAGCCAGGTAAGCTGAAGCAGGCTGAGCTTTGGCAACATGACCCAGTGAATTGCAGAATCAGTCAAAGACATTGAGGAAGACTCCTGGCACCTACCCGTGGAACCTGCTAAGCTCTGCATGTTAAGCCAACTCACTTTTGTGGAGGGACAAAGGAAGGTGGGTCACAGGATTCCAGAACCTTTGCTCTCAGAATCTCTGAGCACCACTTCTTCCAGAAAAATCCTTTACTGCCTCTTGGCACTCATAGGATCAGGTGACCTCATGATGATTGGTCCAGGACTTGGGATTGTGTGTGCCCCCTGGATCTGGTAACGTGGAGTCAAGTTTCTCCACATCCATGAAGACAGAGACAATGTTGGTTGCTTTAAATGGCATAATTCCAGAGCTGTGTCCAGGGACCTGGCACATGGTAGGTGCTCAAGAAGTGTTGGTTGAATAAATGGATAAGTGATTAAACCAATGAATGAGCTACAGAATGAATAAATGTCTCCATGCGATCTCAGATAAGCACTATATGCTCTATATGTCACCTCGGCACCCTGCTGCCAACGTCGACAGATTGGAACCTCTTTCCCTGTGAGACCGCAAACATTGTGGCAGCCACTTCCAACCCTTTTTTCACTCATCACCTCCCAATCTGGAGCCTCAACAATGGCGGGCACCGTTCCAGGTACTGTGCAACACAGCATTGGCTAAAAAGCCAAATCTTCACCCTCTCTCTGCTTATAGATCTGGCGGAAGAAATGAAACCGATTTGCCGCTCAGGGTTCCCAAGTGGGGGTCCTGTCAGAGGTGCTTCTTCCCCAGGCTTCAGATATTGCCTTTCTTATATGATGGGCACATGACTCTCTGCTTACACCCTTTGGCTGATCCACCGCTATGTTCTATGTATTTAGGTCCTCAAGTATTTTGAGTCTGGCCCCCTCCCCTCATTGTCACCATGGAAGTCGGGAACACCATTATTGCTCACGAGGCTACTGCAGGGACCCCTCTGCCCACCAAGCTCCAGCTTATTCCTCACACGGGGGCCTTAGCTCAGCACCTGACATATGATCACTGCTTGGTGTTTTTGTGTTTACAGCAGAGGATCAATGCAAGGTAGCCTGACACTACAGTTTCCACAGTTATGACTGCTACAAAGCTCACGGAGAGGCTAAGGACGCCGATTCTGGAGACAGAGCTCTAACAGCCACATGTATCTTTGCCATTTTCCCACCATGCACTTTTAACCTTAACCTCTCTGGGCTTCAGTTTCTTCATCTACAAAATAGACATAAAAATTATACTTGCTTTATGAGCTGATTGCAGAGTTTATGCATATTAATGTATGTAAGGGTTTAGGCCAGGATGAAGCACATAGTAAACACCATGTAAGTTTTATTCATTATTAATTTTGTAACCTGGCCAAGTATCTCAGGGCAATTAAAGAGGATAGTTAGCACCCGTGTTTCTGAGTAAATGTAATGGTTCTTTTCACTGGTCAAGCAATGCAGCATTTTTAAATGAATCACTCACATGCCCAATCCTTTGGCATTTCCCTCCTACTATCTATGTATACAAAATGTATACAAATCAACACATATCCCTGGATCTCTCTCCCTATTTTCCTTTTTTTTTTTTTTTTCAAAACAGGGTCTCATTCTGCTTTGTCACACAGGCTAAAGTGCAATGTTGCAATCATAGCCCACAGCAGCCTCAGACTCCAGCTCAAGCAATCCTTCCCAGTAGCTGGGACTACAGGTGTGCACCACCACACCTGGATAAATAATTTTTTTATTTTTTGTAGAGACAGGCTCTCACTATGTTTCCCAGCCTCATCTCGAACTCTTGGCTTCAAGAAGGAGCTCCCTTCTCAGCCTCCCCAAGTGCTGAGGAGGTTGAAGTTCTCTCTCTCCGCCCATGAGCAGCAGTGCCCCTGACAATTCTCTGCAACTGCAGCCGATGAATTCTGATGAACCACCCCACACCCACCCCGGCTGCCTCCCGAGCTCTCTGTCTTTCTCTTTCGCTATTCCCAAGTTCTCTGTCAGTCTCTGTTAGGTTTTCATTGAAGACAGAAAAAAAAGTTACTTCCTAAAATGTTCAAAAGTCTTTCCTCAGTTTGTTATTAAAGCAATTATCTAGCATAACACACTGAAATCACAAAAGGTATTCTAATGGGAAACAAATGCTCCAGACGAGCGACCCAGCCAGCCGAGCTCAGAATCTTTATTGAAAAATGAGGGGAAGGTGATTAGTTGGGGAAAGGAAGGGGAGGAAAGATTTTCCACCTGGCCTTGGACAGTACATCAAAAGGCCGTCAAAAGGATGCTATTTATAATCATTATTGCTCTGTCTTTGGAGTACTGTTGGCTGCCTCCCCTGCCTGAGTCCCCCACCCCCACTCTGCGCGGATCCCAGTTCACATGGCTGCCACCTTTGAGAGCCAGGCCACAGGGGCCATGTCCTAGAGAAAGCTCACATGGTTTGAGGTCCATGTGCCAGCCAGACAGGTCCCCATGTGTCCTCATGCAGTTCCTAACATCTTTACAACCTCACTTCAACTTCCCAGTGGGTAAGTGCCAACAATAAAACCAAACACCTGGAAAAGATACTGAGATGCCCAGATGCCTGGAGGAAACCCTGGTTTTCTGGAAGTGTGGGCTGGAATAGAGCAAACACCATAGGAAACGGGGCGAGGGGAGTATACTTGTATTCTACAAACATTTATCAGCCTGCTAGGATTTACCCATAGTTATGTTCTGCACAGGGGAGACATGGGTAAAAACTGAAGAACCACAGAGCTTTCCTCAAGTGATGACACTAGTGAGGAAGGCAGCTTTAATCCTGGGCCAACTCCCATTGATTAGTTAGTGCTGCCTGGAACTGTGACTTGAGAAGATCAGCAGAACTAACTCTGTGATTGATTATGGATGTCTGTCATGGGCACAGCATTCAGAAATGGCAGTGTACTGCATATTTGACCAAACCTGTCTAGTCTCTTCTTCCCAAACTTGGATGTTCATGTGAATTAAGTAGGATCATGTTGAATTACAGATTCTGATATGGTAGGCCTGGGGGAAGGCCTGAGATTCAAATGTCCAGGGGACCTGTCCATAAAATCACAGAATTTCCAGATCCATCACACACATAGGCAAGTAACCTTATCTAAATCACTGTACTGGAGAACAAGGGATTCCAGGGAACATTCTGCATCTGGTCTCTGAGTTTCCCAAAATCAAAGGCAGTAGTCCAGCCAGCTCAGACCATTGATGGGCCGGGAGCAAATAAACGCTCCCAGAGAACTGGAGTCTAGGCTCAGAGTCCCATCTAGAAGTTCAGATGTTTTTCCAAATCAATTCCAAGACTTCCACATGTCTCTGGGGACTTCCCAGGTGCTCTGTCCAAAGCTCCACAAGATTACATTCCTTGTCAGTCTTGGGACAGCACCACATCCTCAGCTGAACAGATGATCACTTCAAAGTTCTCTTTGCTAATGATATTTTAGTACTTCTGACCTTGACCAGAAATCATCAACCGAGAGGCATAGGAAAGTGAAAAAGAAGAGAAAAATAAATGAAACATCCCTTATTGACCCCCACACTCCCACCCTGTTGTCAAAGTTTTTTGTTTGGACCGTGTTTGAGTTTGGGTGAAGATCCAGTGAGACCTTACAGAGTTTATTAACCCTCCCTTTATCTCTTCACTTATATCCTTTGATCCAAGGAAGAACCAGATAAGTGGTGTGGTATTTAAATGTTCCGACTGCTCCAAGAAAACCTTCTAGCCATGCAGTGAGAGGAGTGACACAAGGTACGAGAGATCTATTCTTGGGACCAGACGTGCCTCTCCTGAGCAAGATTGCATACAGAAGAGGTGAAAAGCGGAAGACTTGGAAATCTACCTTTGGGGTTTAAGATACTGGCTTCATGATGGCAGTGCTACACGGGATACTCTCTCCAGGCCATGTGTTTCAGTTGTACTGTCCATGTTTCTGTTCCTCTGAGCTCATTTCCACACTAGTGCCTTGGCACCTGCTATTCCTTCCATTCAGAAGGATCTTCCACAAACCCTTATATGGCTGCCCCTCACCATTTGAGTAGCATCTCATCTACAACCTCTGCAGAAAGGCCTTAACTGATCATCCTTGCTAGAGGAACCCTTGCTACCTCTGGCCATGCTTAAGCACATTGCCCTAATTAATTTGTTTCATAGCGCTTATTTCTATCTGAAATTGAATGGCAGGTTTTCAATTTATTTGTTTACATGTTAATTGCCCATGTTTTCCTCTAGAAAATAAACTGGATGAAGTTGGGGATTTGTCTTCTGTTTACTGGTATATTTTCATATATCTTGAAGAATTATTGACATGTAGGAGGTACTTGACAGGTATTTATAGCCATTATTGAATAAATGATCTGTCTAGCAAGAGTGATTGGTTCAGGAATGGTCATATAATTTAGGCAGAGCCAATCAGAATACTTTTTAGAGCTTTTTCTCCTAAATTAAGGGAAAGAGAAGACCTTTTCCACTGGCTACCCTAAGAATAATATGCATACTGAGGTGTCAGAGGTCATTCCAGAGGATCATTTGAGGCCAAGAGTTTAAGATTAGCCTGGGCACCAGAGAAAGACTCTATCTTTACAAAATACAAGAAAAATTGGGTGGCACCTGTGGCTCAAAGGAGTAGGGCGCCAGCCCCATATGCCACAGATGGTGGGTTCAAACCCAACCCTGACCAAAAACTGCAAAATACAAGAAAAATTAGCCAAGCATGGCACACACCTTCAGCTACTTGGGAGGCTGAAGCTGGAGGATTACATGAGCCCAGGAGTTCCATGCTACAGTGATCTGTGCTGATGCCACTGCACTCCAGCCTGGGTGACAGAGCAAAACTTCATATTTATAAAAAAGAGGAAGAAAGAAGAGGTAATTTTACCTGTTGGGTGAAGAAGGCCTGTCCGAGAGATGGCTTGAGCCCTGACCACAGAACATGGGACATGCCTGAGACCAGAAAGATCTATCTTTGGCTCTTTAAGTTCCAGTGGCAATGTATCAGCCAATTCCTTTCTCCCTTTACCCTACAAACACCCCTAAAGCTTAAATTGAGCTGGGTTTCTGACATTCACAATTGACACAGTCTGAGTAATACATGTGGGATTGTAGCTACATCTATGTTAAGTCCTGCCTCTACCACCACCCACGAAGGGGGCCCTATAGTAGGTTGAATAGTAATTCCCCCCCCAAATATTTCCACCCCAAATCTGTAAATGTAACATTTTGAAAAAGGGTCTTCATGGATATGATTAAGATCTTCGAGAAGAGGTCATTCTCAATTATCCTGGTAGTCCCCAAATCCTATAAGTGGCTTTATAGAAAAAAAGATGAAGGGAAATTAGAGAGGCACAGAGAAGCCCATGTGAAAACACTGGCCAAGATTGGAGTGATGCAGCCACAAGCTGAATGTCTGGAGGCCCAGAGGCTAGAAGAGATAAGAAGCAAATTGTCCCCCGGAGACTTTAAAGCTGCAGCCCCTACCCACTGGGCTGCAGACCAGTCCAGTCCCTGACCTGCTGGGAGCAGAGCTGCACGGCAGGAAGCAAGCAGTGGGCAGGCAGGTGAGTGAGCAAAGCTTCATCTGTATTTACAGCCACTCCCCTCAGTTACATCACTGCCTGAGTTCCTCCTCCTGTCTCATCAACATCAGCATTAGATTCTCATAGGAGCACAAACCCTACTGAAAACTGGTCTAGGTTATGTACTCCATGTAAGAATCTAAATCCCAGATTTTGGATCTGTGGAAAAATTGTCTTCCATGCAACCAGTCCCTAGTGCCAAAAAGTTGGATACCATTTCATTAGAGGATGTGCATTCCCTCTGACACCTTGGTTATGATCCAAGGATAGTGACTTCAGACCTCTTGCTTCTAGAATTGTCAGAAAACAAATTTCTATTCTTTTAAGCCACCAAGTTTATAGAAAATTGTTACAGCAGCCAGAGGAAACTAATTATAGACCACCCCTCCTCCACCCAGACCATTCTTTGTCTCTGTTTCCCCATCAGGAACCTCAGAAGACCAATTCCTGCCCTATTTCCATCAAAGAGGGGATCAAATGAAATCAAATTAACCTAGACCCAAACCCTAGCTCTGTCCCTCACTAGCTGTGTGACCTCAGGCAGCTCTTGTTTTCTGAGCCAGTTTCCTTATTTGTGAATTAGGCGGCTTCCTAACCCTTTCCTCATGTCATTCATTGGGAGGATCAAATCGGGTAATGCACCTCAAGTTCCTTGTGCAACTTCTGGCATCTAGTAGATGCCCAACATGTGACCAGACTGTTTCTGATGAAAATAGGCTTGCATTTGCTCGCATCTTAGAGGGTTCACTGCCAAACAAAGTCTTGAACCATTATTTCAAGAAACTTTGGGGAATGCCGGTGAACAACACATTGACATTTTCAGAGTGGTGCTTTTTGAATGCCATAATTAGTTGCCAACATAGCCAACTAAGAATTATCCAGAGAGACAGTTAAACACAAAGATTCCTGGGTTCCATCAGACACTCCTTAACTGAGAATTCAGCGCGTAGGACCTGGAATCTGGATTTTAAACAAGCAGAGCTACATGTGGGAGCCAGTCTTTTACATCATGATGCCTATATTGCTTAGTAAACAATTGCTGGAAATGTGCCAGACGTGACCTACCCTGGTGATTACTGTCCAAGAGGCTGTGCCTGTCCCTTCTCTCACTCCAAGTGTCTGCAGCCAAGAGCACTGCAAGGGTCAGCTGGAGACAGCTTTTCCCCGAGGTGGGTCCCACTGGGACCATTTGCAGGGAGTCAGTGAGAGTTCTCTTCAACTCCCACAAAGCCTGTGATGTGGTGTTCCCTGTCCGGGCAAAGCAGAAAGAACACATGGGGGGAATAAACAGCACACAGAGCAATGGAATCCATAAATCTTGGGCATGTTGTCTGGTTTCTTAATTCCAGTTGCAGAACAACAGTCAGAATCAGAAATTACAGCCAGATCTGCAGGCTGCCCCCATCTGCCTTCGAGAGGCGGTTTGCTGGTGAGAGAAGCTCACGTTTGGAAAAGTTTGGGCTTTCTTTTTTTTGTCTACCTGTGATTTATCATCTTAAGTATCTTTTTTTTTTAATGGAAGAGGAAAAAACCTGAGAGCCTAAAAAAGAGTGGCTAACATTCTCGCCTACAGCCTTGGGAAGCACAGGTCCTGGGCTAGCTAAGCGCAACCGTGAAAACCCCAGGTGTTTTCCAAGCATTGAAGAAGAGTTTTTCACTGAATCAGAATTTTGCCTTTGCATTGCTGGCATTTATTGGTTTCTGGCTTTTGCAGAGATGAACTAAGAAGAGAGCGAGATATTTCTGGTACCCATATTGCTACCTAATAAAGAAACACTAAAGAAGCACTGGGAAGGCTCCATGTTTCAGGAACAATAGGAAGTTTTCATACCTTTAGTCTGCGTCATTTATTTGCATGCCAGATCTCTGGAAGGTTTTGGGTTTGCAAAACCTGTTTGACTGTGTTCCAGGCACTGGGGCCCAAAGTGGGACAGATAGGGCTGAATTCAACCCCCAGCCTCCCAGCCTCAGGACTGGATTAAGTCCGTAAATTTTGGTGCGAACTCATTGACCAAAATTCTGGTTCCATCACTTCCTAGGTAAATGCACCTCAGTTTCCTAAGTTATAGAATGGGTACAGCCATCCCACATCTGACTTTGGATGGTTGTAGAAATTCAAAGGAACAGGCTGATATGCAGTAATTTCTCTAAGTAATTAGCCAGTGCTATTATCTTTGGAAGTTCTCCTAGTTTCTCTTAGGTGTTTTCTCAGCTAACATGGTGCTAATTTTTCCTGATTCATGGGAGTGTGGCAAAGTGCTGACGAGACAGCGCGCGTCCCGTGTGGGGCACCAGCCTGGAGCACACAACAGGTAATGAATTGAAGTCAGGTGTGTCTTTTCCCATTCATGGGTAGACGCTGCCCTTGTGAATGCTTTTTGCAAGAAGCAGTGGTTATCCCTGAATTGCTAATGAGTTAAAGAGAAAGAAATCCTCACTATTGGGTAGAGAAACATTACATCCAACATCCAGTGAGTCAGGGTAATCATATGGGTGTGATGACTGGAAAACTACATGAGAGGATGAATTCTGTAGTGAACCCAGCAATTCAGAGCCTCCCCACTCTTCCACGCCAGGGCGCTGTCCTCTCCGGCTGCAGGGACACAGTAAGATGCTGTTCTCATGGTGCCAGATCAGGCACTTACTGGGAGGGTCCATTATCACCACAAACTTGCTCTCCTATAAGAGGCTATGCTTAGTCTTCTTTTTTTTATTATTATTTTTTATTTTTATTGTTGAATCATAGCTGAGTACATTAGTTCAATCAAGGGGTACAATGTGTTGGTTTCATATACAAACTGAAACGTTTTCATCAAACTGTTTGACGCAGCCATCATGTCATTTTCTTAGTTATTGTATGAAGACATTTGTATTCTGCCTTTAGTAAGTTTTGTCTGAACCTGAGTAAGATGCACCATAGGTGTGGTCCCACCATTTACCCTCCCTCCACCCATCCCTCCCCCTCCCCTCTGCTCCCCTCCCTTGCCCCTTTCCCCATATTCTTGCACTATAATTGGGTCATGACCTTCATATGAAAGCTATAAATTAGCTTCATAGTAGGGCTGAGTACATTGGATACCTTTTCTTCCATTCTTGAGATACTTTGCTGAGAAGAATATGTTCCAGCTCCATCCATGTAAACATGAAAGAGGTAAAGTCTCCATCTTTCTTTAAGGCTGCGTAATATTCCATGGTATACATGTACCACAATTTATTAATCC
>CAUYRH010032413.1:0-36469 GCA_963574655.1 Perodicticus potto | reverse complement strand
AGTCGCCTGCCTCCACCTCCCAAGTAGCTGGGACTACAGGCGCCCGCCACAACGCCCGGCCGTTTTTTGGTTGCAGCCGTCATTGTTGTTTGGCGGGCCCGGGCTGGATTCGAACCCGCCAGCTCAGGTGTACATGGCTGGTGCCTTAGCCCGTTGAGCCACAGGCGCCGAGCCTCTGATGATGATTTTTGCCTGGGGTGGCTTTTTCCATCTTTTTTATTCTCAAATTTTATTTGTTCTTGGGTTTTAGGTGCGTCCTTTGGGAAAAACGCATGACACATTAATTATAAAAAAAGAATTAGTGCAAGAGTCTCTTTACATTCGTTATAAAAAGTTATAACTATATATGTAAAGCATATAACTGCGTTATCAACATTATCACGGCTTGTCCTATTTCTGCTGGTTGTTACATGCCGCTTAATAATTTTAAGGTTCTCTTTCATGTTTCTGTCTCTCTCTTTTTTCTTCCTCTGATTTATAAGGTGTATTTCAGTGTATTTCCTTCCTTACCCTCCTTCCTCGAGTGCCCTCTAATCATCTTCACATGATTATTAACTTATCAAACTATGACAGTTAATCATTATCGGTCAAACAAAGCAAAGACGGGAGATGTTTGAACACAACATTCCTTTCCCCCCCTTTCATTATCTGATATAATGATTGCTTGGTGATTTTCCAAAATGATTATTACAGTATTATCTTCTCTCAATGTATATTGAGAATTATCAACGTGTTTTATCTTTTCTTTTATTTTTTTTCTGACGTGTTTTCTTACGTGTACCCGTTCTTTCCGGGAGAACTTTGCCTTGCGCTGAAAATATTCCTTGGCAATTCTTTCATGAAGATAATGTGGGTTTGTGCCTAACCCAAGGTGTCTGCGATCCCTCCTAACTGTTCAGAAATGCCCTGCAAGGGTACAGCACCCCACATTCACGGGACTTTGGTCTCAGCACTCTGAAAACAGTGCCCACTGGTCTAAGGCATTCATTTCTCGATCTATCCATCTATCATCTATCTGCCCCTATCTAATTTATCATCATCTATCTATCCATTATTCTTTCAACTTCTATTATCTGTTTATCCATCTCCCATCTATGTACTTATCTCCTCCTGGAAATATTTTTTCCTCTTACTTTTTTTTCTTTGTGAACTTATTTATTTTTGTGCCAGGGCGTCACAGCTCACAGCAACCTCTAATTCCTGGGCTCAAGCCATCCTCCTGCCTCAGCCACCCAACTAACTGGGACTATAGGCACCTGCCACGGTGCCCAACTAGTTTTTCACAGAACCATGCATAGGGTTGTACTCACAATCATGAGTTTTTACAACCATACAACGAAAAGAAAAATCTTCAAAGAGGAAAGGCAGGCGGTTAGGGGGAGACCGAGCAGAGTCCTCTCCCTGGAGTCACACAGGCTGCACTTACCAATATTTCCCCCCAGCAGCAAGTTCTGACTGCGCATGAGGAATGCTATCTACCAGGCCAGCTCTTTAGACATTCAGCACCTGGGCTGTTTATTAGAAGCAAGTCACATAAACACCTGCTTCCCGGCTCTCACCAAAGGCCCAGACTCCCAGGAGGAAGGCTGGTGTTCACACTCAACCACACTATATAAACACTTTAAGGTACAAAGAAGCCCTCCTATCAGTTAGAGAATATAGCAAGATCCCTGCCAAGTTCCAGTTTCCCGCTTCCAGCCAGCGTCCAGCCTTGCAAGCTGGCCTTTCTTTTCTTTTCTTTTTTTTTTGAAACAGAGTCTCATTATGTCACCGTGGGTAGAGTGAGGTGGCGTCACAGCTCATAGCATCCTCCAACTCTTGGGCTTAAGCCATTCTCTTGCCTCAGCCTCCCAGGTAGCTGGGACTACAGGCGCCCGCCACAACACCCGGCTATTTTTTGGTTGTAGTTGTCATTGTTGTTTGGCAGGCCCTGGGCTGGATTTGAACCTGCCAGCTCCAGTGTATGTGGCTGGCGCCCTAGCCGCTGAGCTACAGGTGCCAAGCCAAGCTGGCCTTTCTTTAGAGCACACTCTGAGGCTGGCCAAGTTAATTTTTTTCTTGACACAGGTATGGTGTGGAAATATCCCCCTGACATGGACTTTCTCGTGATTTTACCATGCTCTTACAGGACACAGCGTGTTAATTAGTTTTATGCACGCTCCCAGCTTGGGGCTTCTGCAGTTCTGCTATGGAAGGTCCAAATTTGGACCCGTGCACTTGGATAGCACCAGAGTTTTTTCTCTCTGCCACAGTTTTGGGTGGTGGCTGTCTGACTCTGCTTTTTCTCAGGGGTCGTGATGATCGTGGTGGGGTGTAGGCTTTTAATCCCCAGAGCAACAGGAATCCACCGACTTCTTCAGGGAGTTCTGTGTTTGTGCATTAACTGGGTTGCTCTGCTCGGGGCTGTATTTTACGGGGGGCAGGTGGGAGAAATGGGTGAATTAAGAAGCCTTTGAGATATCCGGGCGAGATATGCCGGGAGTTTCTTGGGCTACAGAAAAGGGCGAAAAGATGCATGGACGCAAATGGATCAAAGATGTAATATTTGAACTACAATCAATACTCAATGGAATTTGGGTTCTAAGTGTTTGTGGATCTTTGATGCCTATTGATACTTTTAGCATACCGTAAAATTTGGCAATAAAATGCAGAAATTTTGTAGCAGAATTTTTAAAATATTCAATTTGCTTTTATAGTTGTTAAAATATTTCTAGGATTTCTGGGGAGAGGGGCCGAATTTCCTGTACCCGATTTATTTCTTATGTGGATATATAATCTTTCTTTCTTTCTTTCTTTCTTTCTTTTCTTTCTTTCTTTCTTTCTTTCTTTCTTTCTTTCTTTCTTTCTTTCTTTCTTTCTTTCTTTCTCTTTCTTTCCCTTCCTTCCTTCCTTCCTTCCTTCCTTCTTTTTCTTTCTTTGTCTCTTTTCTCCTTTCTCTCAATTTTCTTTCTTTCTTTTCTTTCTTTCTTTCCTTCCTTCCTTCCTTCTTTTTCTTTCTTTGTCTCTTTTCTCCTTTCTCTCCATTTTCTTTCCTTTCTTTCTTTCTTTCTTTCTTTCTTTCTTTCTTTCTTTCTTTCTTTCTTTCTTTCTTTCTTTCTTTCTTTCTTTCTTTCTTTTTTCTTTCTTTCTTTCCTTCCTTCCTTCTTTCTTTTTATTTCTTTGTATCTTTTCTCCTTTCTCTCCATTTTCTTCCTTCCTTCCCTCCCTCCCTCCTTCCCTCCCTCCCTTCCTTTCTTCCCTTTCTTTAAATTTCAGGTTAATGTGAGAGTATAAACAGTCCAATCTCAATATTTGAATCTGTTAGGTAGAGTCTGTCTTGCAGTTATGTCCTGCACCCAACAGGTGTGTTATACACCCCTACATTGTGCCCATTCAGAGGGAGCACCCCAAATCCCCCAGCCCTTCTCCCTCTCTCCCCTCCCCTGTTCCCTCTCCCCCCATGTTGACTTGAATTGAGTTTTTCTCCTAGGTGGGGGTGTATTAGCTTATTTACTGCCCTCATATTAGAATTGAGTTCTCCATTCTTGTGATGCTTTACTAAGAATAATGTGTTCCACTTCCATCCAGGTTAATGCAAAGGCTGTAAAGTCTCCATCTTTTTCATGGCTGAATAGTATTCCATAGTGTACATATACCACAGCTTGTTAATCCATTCCTGGGTTTGTAGGCTGTTTCCACATTTTGGCGATTGTAAATTGAGCTGCAATAAACAGTCAGCGCAAGTGTCCTGATGATAAAATGATTTTTTTTTTCTTCTGGGTAGATGGCTATTAACGGGATTGCAGGATCAAATGGGAGGTCTGGCTTGAGTTCTTTCAGAGTTCTCCATGCTTCCTTCCAAAAAGGTTGTATCAGTTTGCAGTCCCACCAGCAGTGTAAAAGTGTTCCCTTCTCTCCACATCCACGCCAGCAGCTCCAGCTTTGAGATTTTGTGATGTGGGCCATTCTCACTGGGGTTAGGTGATATCTCAGGGTGGTTTTTATTTGTATTTCCCTGATAATTAGGGACGATGAGCATTTTTTCATATGTTTGTTAGCCATTCATCTGTCTTCCTTAGAGAAGGTTCTATTCATCTCTCTTGCCCAGTGATATACGGGATTGTTGAGTCTTTTGTGTTGATTAATTTGAGTTCTCTGTACATCCTAGGTATCAACCCTTTGTCAGATTTGTAACATGCAAATATCTTTTCCCATTCTGAAAGCTGTTTGCTCTGATTGTTGCATCCTTAGCTGTACAGAAACTTTTCAGTTTAATTAAGTTCCATTTGTTAATTTTTGTTGTTGTTGCAATTGCCATAAAAGTCTTCTTCATAAAATCTTTCCCCAGGCTGATTGCTGTCTTCAAGAGTTTTTCCCACACTTTCTTCTAGGATTTCAGAATATCTTGATGAAGGAGAGGAGGAATCACTTTCTAGGCATTCAAGTACTCTATACCACAATGCTATTTTTCTCTTATTTGTCATAGGCTCAGATCCAAGAAGTTACTGGATATTCAGCATCACTTTTACTTGCATGTGGCTTAAAGCAAACTTATAAGATTATAAAATGTCTTGGCTCGATGCCTGTGGCTCAGTGGGCTAAGGTGCCAGCCACATACACCTGAGCTGGCGGGTTCGAATCCAGCCCAGGCTTGCCAAACAAGAATGACGGCTGCAACCAAAAAAAAAGGCCGGGCGTTGTGGCGGGCGCCTGTAGTCTCAGCTACTTGGGAGGCTGAGGCAAGAGAATTGCCTAAGCCTAAGAGCTGGAGGTTGCTGTGAGCTGTGATGCGACGGCACCCTCCGAGGGTGACATAGTGAGACTCTGTCTCTAAATTAAAAAATGACAATAATTCTGCTTTCTGAGCATGCTCAGATAGATAAGTTGTGTATTGAGAATTGATAAGGAATATTATGTTTTTCTTTTTTATATTGCCAAAAATGCAAATGGTAATTGATAGTGTCTCATTTTTTTTTCCCCCCCAAATCCTTTTAGGGTCCGCTGGCTGTGGGTGTCCCTGTGGTGCTTGGTTGGGAGCGCCAGTGGGATGCTCATGACAAGAAACTCCAGACCCAATATTGTCCTGCTGATGGCAGATGACCTAGGAGTAGGGGACTTGGGCTGCTACGGGAACAATACGGTCAGGTGGGGAATGACTCTGCCCCGCCCATGGGTGGGGTCCCTGACACAGCGGCCGGCCCTCCTTTGCCATCTGGGGTAGAGAATGTTTTGTGGACAGGAGCCCGTTGTCTCATGTGAGTTATCAAAGGGAGCATCCCAGGTCACCGAGGAAAATGGTAAAATGCAGAGAGACCACCACATAACAGGGCAGCCTCCGCATTTCCATCTGATGCTGTGGTTTTCATTGTCGTGGCAAAATTCACAGCACATGAAACTCATTCACTTAACCATTTTATTTATTTATCTATTTGTTTATTTTTGAGACAGACTCTCACTCTGTCACCTGGTAGACTGCCATGGAATCAAAGCTCACAGCAACCTCAGACTCTTGGGCTCAAGCGATCCTCCTGCCTCAGCCTCCTGAGTAGCTGGGACTACAGGCGCCTGCCGCCATGATGCCTGGATATTTTTCTCTTTTTAGTAGAGACGTGCGTCTCGCTCTTGCTCAGGCTGGTCTTGAACGCCTGAGCTCAAGCAACCCACCTGCCTCTGTCTCCCAGAGTGCTGGGATTATAGGGTGAACCTCTGTTTCCTGGCCTGATTAACCATTTTATTTTATTTTGTTATTTTTTTTTTTAGCAGTTTTTAGCCGGGGCCAGATTTGAACTGCTATCTCCTATGGGGCTGGCGTCTTACTCCTTTGAGCCACAGGTGCTGCCCTGATTAACCATTTTAAACTAAACAATCCAATAGCATTAAGTATAGTCTTAATATTTTAAAACTATCATCTCTGTCTAAATTCTGAGAATTTTTATCCCCACAAAAGCAGATTAACTTATCAGTTTTCATTTTCCCCAGTGTCCTGGGAATCACTGATTAACTTTCTGTCTCTTTGAATTTGCTCTTTTTCTTCTTTTTTTTAGACAGAGTGTCATTCTATCACCCTGGGTAGAGTGCCCTGGCATCATTATAGCGCACAGCAACCTCAACCTTTTGGGCCCAAGCTAGCCTCCTGCTTCAGTCTCCCGAGTAGCTGGGACTCCAGGCACCTGCCACTATGCCCCGCTAGTTTTTCTATTTGTAGTAGTGATAAGGTCTTGCTCCTGCTTGCACTGGTCTTGAACTCCTGGGCTCAAGCAATCCACCTGCCTCAGCCTCCCCGAGTACTGGCATTATGGGTGTGAGCCACTGAGCACAGCTGGTATTATTCTTCCTAAAGGCATTTTAGATCCCCACAAGCAAAGACGGGAGGCTTTTTCCTAACCTGTGGAAGTGACAACTTAGGAAGGAGCCTCATTGATGATTGGTACATTGTCAGCCCACAAGGCTTTGAGGGAGGCATTTTCCTAACCTGTGGAAGTGACAACTTAGGAAGGAGCCTCATTGATGATCGGTACATTGTCAGCCCATAAGGCTTTGAGGAAGGCATTCCCCTAACCTGTGGAAGTAACAAGTTAGGAGGGAGCCTCATTCATGATTGGTACATTGTCTGCCCACAAGGAGATACTATTTCTACTCACTCAGAACACAGGGCTACACACCTCAGCCTCAGATGGGTCTGTGTTTGAGGGCACATCGGGACCCCCCATCATCATTTCTCTGTGGGATCACGAGAAAAATGTTGTTCCTGTTCTGATCACGATTGGGCATCGCTTAGCTCATAGGACAGCAAGACACCTGTTTTGATTTTCCTATAGAATTCTCTAAGTTTGGCTCGGCACCTGTGGCTCAACGGGCTAAGGCGCCAGCCATGTACACCTGAGTTGGCGGGTTCGAATCCAGCCCGGGCCCGCCAAACAACAATGACAGCTGCAACCTAAAAATGGCCAGGCATTGTGGCGGGCACCTGTAGTCCCAGCTACTTGGGAGGCAGAGACAAGAGACTCGCTTGAGCCCAGGAGTTGGAGGTTGCTGTGAGCTGTGATGCCACAGCATTCTATCCAGGGTGACAGCTTGAGGCTCTGTCTCAAAAAAAAAAAAAAAAAGAATTCTCTAAGTTTAATTGTGTCTGCATACCTTAAACTATTAGACAATAAAATGAGAAACAAACAGAAAAATGCCAGTTTTTCAATAAAAAGGAGCAACTTTACTAGACGCTGTGCAGTCGTCTGGAGTAGAATGGATTTGAATCTTGATCATTTTCTTGGGAATTAAACCTCGCCTGCTGAACTCTCCTTCCCTCCACAGCACGCCCAACATCGACCGTCTGGCGAATGAAGGGGTGAGGTTGTCTCAGCACCTGGCGGCCGCGTCGGTGTGTACCCCGAGCCGGGCCGCCTTCCTGACCGGCCGGTATCCTATCAGATCAGGTGACTCAAAAGAAACACAGCAACTGTTTTGTTTCACCAGAATATTTTCTAATGATTTGTGTTTGCAAGTCTTTATAAAAATTCTGAAAAGATCAGGGCGGCACCTGTGGCTCAAAGGAGTACGGCGCCAGTCCCATATGCTGGAGGTGGCGGGTTCAAAGCCACCCCCACCCAAAACTGCAAAAAAAAAAAAAAAAAAAAAAAACTGAAAAGTTCGCTTGAGGGATTATGGGATATAATAAATTGAAAGGGGCTATGTCACTGCCACTGGGCAGCTGAAACAGGTGTGCCTGTCCATGTCTGGTGTCACACCTGCCATCTACCCGCACACAGTGACAGGTTTGTGCTTCTTGGGAACAGTTTCCCAGCTACCATGGACACTCCAGACACAGGTATTTGTGGTAAGAGTCTGCAAGATGCCCCTGAAATCATAAAGGGAGCAGAGACCACACATTAAATGCTTTTAAAATAAGCGCATCTAGGCTCGGCGCCCATAGCACAGTGGTTACAGCACCGGTCACATACACCGAAGCTGGCCGTTTCGAACCCAGCCTGGGCCAGCTAAACAACAATGACAACTACAACCAGAAAACAAAAAATAGCCAGGCATTGTGGTGGGTGCCTGTAGTCCCAGCTACTTGGGAGGCGGAGTCTAGAGAATCGCTTAAGCTCAAGAGTTCGAGATTACTGTGAGTTGTGACACTACGGCACTCCACCAAAGGCAACATAATGAGACTCTGTCTCAAAAAAAAAAAAAAAAAAAAAAAGTGCATCCAATCCATTTCTGAGGATGAGATTAGAAAACTAGAGTGCAGAGCTGCAAAGAATATGTGACCAAGAAAATGAAAGTTTTGCACATTTCCTATATCCTCCACACTCCCACATGTCATTTCAACATTTAGACTCCCTGAATTAAGTATAACAATCACAATTTAAAATTTTCCTTGGTTGCTTAGCTTAGAATCAACATGATAAACACCAATGTGGACTCGACTTTCTGAACAAGTTTTATACCCAGCTAAAATGCAGCAGTGTTCTCAGCACCTGTTGAAGTGACTAGGTTATTAGTCTATGTGAAATCACCCCTGCCAACTGTGTTTTATTTAATTCTAGTGTCTGCTTCTTACCATTTTAGTAACCATCACAGTTTATTTTTATTTATTTTTATTTTATATATTTTTTGAGACAGAGTCTCACTATGTCATCCTCAGTAGAGTGCCGTGGCATCACTGCTCACAGCAACCTCAAACTCATGGGCTTAAGAGATTCTCTAGCCTCAGCCTCCCAAGTAGCTGGGACCACAGGCACCTGCCACAACTCCTGGCTATTTCTTTTTTATCATTGCAGTTGTCATTGTTGTTTAGCAGGCCGGGGACAGGTTTGAACCTGCCAGCCACGGAGTATGTGGCTGGTGCTGTAACACTGTGCTACGGGTGCTGAGCCCAGATGAAGCTTCATTAAAAGAGGGACTGTGGTTGGCGCTGTAGCTCAGCGAGTAGGGCACCGGCAACATATACTGAAGTGGGGGTGGGAGGGATTTCAGCCCAGCCCAGGCCTGCTAAACAACAATGACAGCTGCAAGTAAAAAATAGCCGGGCATTGTGGTGGGCACCTGTGGTCCCAGCTACTTGGGAGGCTGAGGCAAGAGAACCGCTTAAGCCCAAGAGTTTGAGGTTGCTGTGAGCTGTGAAGCCATAGCACTCTACCACGGGTGACATACTGAGATTCTTTTTCTTTTTTTTCGAGACAGAAAAGGGCTGTGGCACTAATCCACCATGTGTTCTTTTAGGGACAGCATCGCCGTACAACCTGAACCGTGACTTCGCCTGGCTCGGTGGTTCCGGGGGGCTTCCTATCAATGAAACAACTTTTGCTAAGCTGCTTCAGCACCAAGGGTACCGGACAGGACTCATAGGTACGGCGGGGAGAATTCGCATGTGGAAACGTGGCCATGGATGTTCCCTTCCCTTGCTACTAAATGTTTCCAGGGAAGTTGGCTGTGTACATGCCGGTTGACTTGTCTTTAAGATGAGACACATGGAGAAGGACCTTGTTGCACTATTTTTGAGAATGTTCAGCATTAAGGGCACAATGTTTGTGTGGGAAGCAAAGAGGTTCTTTTTGGGCCGGGCAAAGTGGCTCTCACCTGTAACCCCAGCACTCTGGGAGGCCGAGGCAGGTGGATTGTTTCAACTCAGGAGTTTAAGACCAGCCTGAGCAAGAACAAGACCCCGTCTCTAAAAGTAGCCGGGCGCTGTGGCGGGCACCCATAGTCCCAGCTACTTGGGAGGCTGAGGCAAGAGAATTGCTTGTGCCCAAGAGTTTGAGGTTGCTGTGACCTGTGACACCATAGCACTCTACCCAGGGTGACAAGAGACTGTCTCTAAAAAAAAACAATAATATATATTAAAAAAAATAAATATGTTGGCTTGGTGCCTATAGCTCAGTGGCTAGGGCGCCGGCCACATACACCAGGGATGGCAGCTTTGAACCTGGCCCGGGCCTGCCAAACAACAATGACGACTACCTCAAAAATATAGCCGGGCGCTGTGATGGGTGCTTGTAGTCCCAGCTACTTGGGAGGCTGAGGCAAAAGAATTGCTTGAACTCAAGAGTTTGAGGTTGCTGTGAGCTGTGAAGCCACAGCACTCTATGGAGGGGGACAAAGTAAGATTCTGTCTCAAAAATAAAATAAAATAAAATAAGAAACACAGACATTGTTGTTGGATGGTTTTCATCTGAAAGAAGCAGATCGCAGGGAAAAAGGGATTGCTAGAAAGCCTAGCAACCTTCCTAGGGCTTGTTGGGAAGGAATTGGGGACCAATTTCAGCAGGATGATAGGAAAACAAAGGTTGCTTTGTAACTGTGACAAAGGGAAATAGAAATTCTAGTAGCAGATGGATAGGTGTTTGCTGGTGCAATGGTACGATTTGATGACTGCATTTTGCTTCCAGGAAAATGGCATCTGGGTTTGAGTTGTGCCTCTCGGGATGACCACTGCCACCACCCCCTCAACCACGGCTTCGACTATTTCTACGGGATGCCTTTCGGGCTCCTGAGCGACTGCCAGTCCTCCGGGAAGTGGGAGCTGCACCGCTCGCTCCGGATCAAACTGTGGATATCCACGGCGGTCCTGGCCTTGGTCCCCCTGCTGCTCCTTGTCCCCAGATTCGCCCGCTGGTTCTTGGTTCCCTGGAAGGTCATCTTCATCTTTGCTCTAATCGTCTTTCTGTTTTTCACGGCCTGGTTCTCCAGTTACGGGTTCGTTTGGCGTTGGAATTGCATCCTCATGAGAAACCACGAAATCGTTCAGCAGCCGATGAGAGAGGAAAGGGTGTCTTCCCTCATGCTGAAGGAAGCCCTCGCCTTTATGGAAAGGTATCCAGTCCCCTGCCTTGCCCAGTCTCTCTGTTTGTTTGTTTTTTTGAGGCAGACTCTCACTGTGTCGCCCTCTGTAGAGTGCTGTGGCATCACAGCTCACAGCAACCACAAACTCTTGGGCTTAAGTGATTCTCAAGCCTCAGCCTCCCGAGTAGCTGGGACTACAGGCTCTTGCCACAACGCCCGGCTATTTTTTGGTTGCAGTTGTCATTGTTGTTTAGCAGGCCCTGGCCGGGTTGGAATCCGCTAGCCTCGGTGTATGTGGCCGGCGCCATAACCACTGTACTACAGACACTGAGACCCAATCTCTCTCATAAGCATTTTATTTTCATTTCATAGCAGGTGGTTACATCTTGAAAATAGGGGCCTTTCAAAAAAATTGGGACATACTTGAATCTGTCCTTATGCAGAACAAAACTGTTAACGTCCCTGCAACATTTAAATGCTGAAGAGGCAAGGACACATATCTTTCTTACTTCCCCCTTAAAAACCAAACCAAACCAAAACTGAAATCCTTTTATCACTGCGGTGTGGACTGATATCTAAATTGATTGATTCCTTTGGGGATGGATTTTCATTGAGACACGCTCAAGGAAGACGTCTGTCCGTGAGCTGTTAGAAAGTGACTCTGTATTCAACTTTTGTGTGTTCTGTTCAAGCGAGGCATCCGTGTAAACCAGCTTAGTTGTAGATGACAAATTAGAGGCTCATTAAAGTTGTCAAGATGATTCTTTTTTTTTTTTTATTGTTGGGGATTCATAGAGGGTGCAAGAAACCAGGTTACACTGATTGCATTTGTTAGGTAAAGTCCCTCTTACGTCAACATGATTCTTATTGACATGGCAATTCTTCTCCCTTAGTGGAGTTAAGGGGGAGTGGATAAAAGATGATATATTATAAATCCATTAATAGTAGGCAGTGTAAGGACATTTACCTACATGCTTATGTGCCTGCCACATTGACTATTTTCTCTAACGCACCAGACCGAAACTTGGTACTGCCCACTGACCTGCCCCTACCCTCCCAGCTCAAGTTTGCCTGGACTGTCTTTAAGAAAATACAACCAAGCAATGCCTGTGGCCCAGGGAGTAGGGCGCCAGCCCCGTATACCGAGGATGGTGGGTTCAAACCTGGTCCCAATAAAACTGGAACAAAAAATAGCCAGGCATTGTGACGGGCACCTGTAGTCCCAGGCTGAGGCAAGAGAATCACCTAAGCCGAGGTTGCTGTGAGCTGTGTAATGTCATGGCCTCTACCGAGGGCGATAAAATAAGACTCTGTCTCTAAAAAAAAAAAAAAAGAAAAAGAAAATACAACCAATCTCTGCTTCCTTCTTCCTCCTTTAAATGCTGCTTGTAGCAGAGATTAGATTTGGAATAGCTATATGTGACTTTCAAGTATAGTGTTCAAAAAGCAAGATGTAAATGAGGGGACTTTATTTCTCTCTGAGGGTGGGCAGGCTATAGATTCTGTGAGGTTATTAACACCTCAGCTGCTTCTAGCCAGCTTTCGGGCAAACTGCACAAGCAGCCT
Organism: Perodicticus potto; assembly: GCA_963574655.1. Lineage (NCBI taxonomy): Eukaryota > Metazoa > Chordata > Mammalia > Primates > Lorisidae > Perodicticus > Perodicticus potto. The sequence goes on along the minus strand of CAUYRH010032413.1, from coordinate 24,145 downwards.
CATGGCCCAATTTGGATGCCAAAGCTCCAGCCATCATGCTTATGTTCCAGAAAGCATTGCAGAGGAGGGGGAGGGATGAAGCACCCTTTCTACAAATAGCGTGCTGTATTTTTACTTACGTGTTCCCATGCTGCTGTGGTTAGTAGCTATTCATACACACATGCAGAGATATAAGAGATTCTGGAAAGTATATTCTGTGATCATATGTTCAGTTAAATATTGGAACTCTGAGGAACATGGGTGGCGGGGAGAAACAGGATCATTTAATCTTTAGGGCAGTGTATCAGGGTCTCTCCTTAGGATATGACTACACCAAACCCGTACCCCCAAAACAGTTAAAAAATACGCACACACAAGCAGAAGCTGCCACAAAAAACAAGTACACTTTTTTTTTTTTTTTTGAGACAGAGTCTCACTATGTCACCCTGGGTAGAGTGCTGTGGTGTCACAGCTCACAGCAACCTCAAACTCTGGGGATTAAGTGATTCTCTTGCCTCAGCCTCCCAAGTAGCTGGGAGTAGAGGCGGCTGTCACAACGCCTGGCTGTTTTTGTAGTTGTCATTGTTTGGCAGGCCTGGGCTGGATTCGAACCTGCCACTCTGGTGTATGTGGCTGGTACCTTAGGTGCTGAGCTATAGGTACCAAGCCAAAAAAAAGGATACATATTTTGAGAAAGGAAAAAACTGTGTCAAGGTTGTAATAGTCAAGTTACATGAGTATTGTATACATTTATATATATATTTATATGTAGGTGTGTGAACATGTGTGTGTGTGTGTATATATATAAGCACACACATATACATACACATACACACATCAGGGATGTCAAAGTATATATCCACATTTTAAGAAATTTTATTGGAGCTAAAATCAATGCCTTCCACAAAAGCGTGTAAATTGTAGGTATAATTGATATACATAGCATATCTAGGTACTTGACCCGGAATCGTACCTTGAATTCAACTTTGAAAAGTAATACACAGATAACAATGTGTATGTACTTTAAGAAAAGAAAAAAGCAGGTTAAAATTGCTTATTCTTTTTTACCCTGGGTAGAGTGCTGTGGCATCATATCTCACAGCAACCTCAAACTCCTAGAGTCAAGCGATCCCCTTGCCTCAGCCTCCCAAGTAGCTGGGAGTACAGGCACCTGCCACAAGGCACGGCTAGTTTTTCTCCTTTTAATGGCTGATCTCAAACTTTTGCACTCAGGTGATCTACCTGCCTTGGCCTCCCAGAGTGCTGGGATTACAGGTGTGAGCCACCGCAGCCGGCCTGTCTTAACATTGTAATACTCAGTATAAACTGATAATATATGTTATGTTGCATTTGTATCTTGTATTTCTTGTAATTACAGGACTCAAACGTGCATCGCTTTAATGCAGTATTTCCTTTCTTAAAATATGTATGCTTTTTTCTTGGCACCCTCTGCGTGTCTGTGTTTTTAAATAGCCAGCTTATCTCTTCAGCAAAGATTACAAGATTTGTTAACCTGCTGCCTATGTCAGATGCTGAGCCAGTGGCAAGAGCATGTGAAACAAACTGCACGAAATATTTTATTGGGAACACAAATGTCCTCCCACGTCATTTCAACGTGAAGCTTTCTGGGAGCCTTAAGACTCAGGGGAGTGGTGTTGTGATGTAAAATACGTGGACAATTGTCCTCGGCTGTTGTGAGATCTTTCCAGCGGCGCGGAATCATAGGAAAGTGTAACTCTGCTGACTTTCTATCCTTCAGGTACAAACGGGAACCTTTCCTTCTCCTGTTTTCTTTGCTGCATGTCCACACTCCGCTGATCACCAGAGAGAAGTTTGTCGGGCACAGTAAATACGGCTTATACGGAGACAACGTTGAGGAAATGGATTGGATGGTGGGTGAGTACTCAACCGCTTTAAAATCTGGGGCATTAACAACAACAACAACAACAATAAAACTGTGTCATTGCCTCAAAAAATGTCCAGCCCCGTTGCATGTCACAACAGACTCCCGGTAAGTATCCGTTTCACTGAATCTTATTAAAAGTTGCACGGTGGGCACCTGTAGTCCCAGCTGCTCGGGAGGCTGAGGCAGGAGGATCACTTGAGGCCAGGAGTTGGAGGCTGCTGTGAGCTAGACTGACGTCACTGCACTCTACCTGGGGTGACAGAGTGAGACTTCATCCCCCCAAAATAAAAATATAAAAATAATTAAAAATATATATGTGCAGCACCTGTGGCTCAAAGGAGTAGGGCACCAGGCCATATATCAGAGGTGGTGGATTCAAATCCAGCCTCGGCCAAAAACTGCAAAAAAAAAAAAAAGTATATATATATAAGCTTTATTTGTGGGGTTGAACTTGAAACAATTCAAATGTGCAACAAGACTTAACAAATTGAATAAATTGTGATACATACATCCTGTGGACTGTTACGCTGTTATGAAAAAGTAGTTTTAGGGCAGCACCTGTGGCTCAATGAGTAGGTTGCTGGCCCAATATACCAAAGATGACCGGCTCAAACCTGGCCCCGGCCAAACAGCAACAAAAAATAGCCGGGCATTGTGGGGGCACCTGTAATCCCAGCTACTTGGGAGGCTGAGGCAAGAGAATCGCCTAAGCCCAGGAGCTGGAGGTTGCTGTGAGCTGTGATGCCACTGCACTCTACTGAGGGTAATGGAGTGAGACTCTGTCTCTAACAAAAAAAAAATAGTTTTAATCCATGTATGGAGTTAGAATACTATGAATACTATTATCCTATCTTGTAGCAGCAAAAAATAAAACCTTTAAGTATGTGGCAAAAAAAAAAAGTTGCATTTTAATTATGCAGCAATCCTAAAGAAATATATTCCCCAAGGAAATAGTCTAGGTTTTCCGATCTCTTGAATAAAGACAGCCGCTTTCTGGAAAAACTCATTGGCGAGGTATAGTACCACAAAGAATATTGCTATTTTGATGGATATAAAAGTAAATATGGTATTCTTGTGAGTTAATTGTACAGGAAACACTTAGAAATTTAGGGCGGGAACTTGCCAGAACCAAAGGCATGTATTTCAGTATTTCCTGGTGGTTAATATGTAAAATATGAGAAAGTGAGGGCTGTGAAGAAGGGGTGAGGGGTTCTGCATACACACCAGAAAAATAAATTAGAATCATGTGTTTCCCTCCTGAGGACAGGAAAGGCCATTCCCTCACTTCAACAAGGGCATTTTCCCTTTGAAACAGTGTACATCTATCTATCTATCTATCTATCTATCTATCTATCTATCTATCTATCTATCTATCTATTTTTTTCTCTCTTACAAGTGCAGAGACTTCTGAAAACTGTGCTATGCAGAACCATTTAAAATAATAATAACTCCTGTAATCCTAGTAATCCCAGCACTCTGGGAGGCTGAGGCAGGTGGATTGCCTAAGCTCCGGAGTTTGCTACCAGCCTGAGCAAGAGTAAGATCCCTGTCTCTAAAAATAGCTGGGTGTTGTGGCAAGTGCCTGTAGTCTCACCTACTCAGGAGGCTGAGGCAAGAGGATTGCTTGAGTCCAAGAGTTTCAGGTTTTTTTGTTTGGTTTTTTTTTCTTGAGACAGAGTCTCACTTTATTACCCTCAGTAGAGTGCCATGGCATCAAAGCTCACAGCAACCTCAAACTCTTGGGCTTAAGCGATTCTCTTGCCTCAACCTCCTAAGTAGCTGGGACTATAGGCACCCTCCAGAATGCACGGCTATTTTTTTGTTGTAGTTGTCATTGTTGTTTGGCAGGCCCAGGCCAGGTTCCAACCTGCCAGCTCCGGTGTATGTGGCTGGTGCCCTAGCCTCTGAGCTACAGGTGCAGAGGCACCAGTTTGAGGTTTTTGGGAGGTAACGCGCCACGGCAGTCTACCCAGTGTGACAAAGTGAGACTCTGTTCAAAAAAAAAAAAATTAAATCATAATAACCCAACGTTTTGTTGCTTCTATCCACTTACATCAAGTACCTTTGAAAGAAATAGAGCAGGGATTCTCAACCTGTGGCTGGCAACCCATTTGTAACAATGAAAATGCATCCTGCATACCAGATATTTACATTACGATTCATAACAGGAGCAAAATTAAGATTATGAAGTAGCAACGAAAATAATTTTATAGTTGGGGGTCACCACCACTTTAGGAACTGTATTAAAGGGTCCCAGCATTAGGAAGGTTGAGAACCACTGAAATAGAGCTATTTTGATTTAAATCCATTTAAAGTGTATTAAAACAAGTTTTGTTATATATATGTGTTTATTTTTATTTTTTTGAGACAGAGTCTCACTCCGTAGCCCTAGGTAGAGTGCCATGGCATCACAGCTCATAGCTACCTCAAACTCTTGGGCTCAAACAATCCTCCTGCCTCAGCCTCAGCTACTTGGGACTACAGGCACCTGCCACAATGCCCAGCTACTTTTTCTATTTTTAGTAGAGACGGGTCTCACTCTTGCTCAGGGTGGTCTCAAACTCCTGAACTCCAGGGATCCTCCCAACCTTGGCCTCCCAGACTGGTGGGATTACAGGTGCGAGCCACCATGCCTTGCCTATTAATCTCAATTTCTAAAGATGAAACATTTCTAGAAAATGGCCAGTGTTGCTTCCAAAACCAAGTCACAGTTAAACAATAAACAGAAAGTTTAATACATTAACAGAAAAAAGAAGAATTTTTCTGTGCATCTAGTTGCATTTTCTTTGTATCTTTGGACAAGCAGGCTCATAGCATGAGGTGACCTATATTGAGAATGTGTTGTAAGCTCAAGCCTGGAACAGGGTTATCTTCTGATAGGCAAATGCCCCACAGGTATCAAGCGTTAAATAGATAATAATGTTTGGAGTTTCGAGAGACCAGCTTTTGAATGTTTTTTTTCAACTGTCTTATTAAGGGGCTAGCAACACATTTAAAAAAGTATTTGCTGACTCTAGCAAAGTCTTAGCCATCATCAGGGTGGGAGGACGCCAGGTGGAGGGAGGGTAATTGGTGGGACCTTACCTGTGGTGTATATTGCAAGGGTACATGTCAAATCTATCAAGAGTAGAGTATAGTCTTGGCGCCTGTAGCTCAGTGAGTAGGGGCCAGCCACATATAACGAGGCTGGCAGCCCAGCCTGGGCCTGCTAAACAATGACAACTGCAACAAATAGATAGCCAGGTGTTGTGGCAGGCTCCTGTGGTCCTAGCTACTATGGAGGCTGAAGCAAGAGAATCACTTAAGCCAAAGAGTTGGAGATTGCTGTGAGCTGTATCGGCACAGCACTCTACCCAGAGCAACATAGTGCGATTTTAGAGAACTGAGGCTGCAAAGCGTACCTAACTTAACTGTCAGACCTAATTTATTATTATTTTTTCTCTTTTTATTTTTATTTTTATTTATTTTTATTAAATCATAGCTGTGTACATTAATGCAATCATGGGGTGCAATGTGCTGGTTTTATATACAATTTGACATATTTTCATCGAACTGGTTGACATAGCTTTCATGGCATTTTTTTAGTTATTGCATACAGACATTTATATTCTGCATTCAGTAAGTTTCACCTGTACCCTTCCAAGATGCACCGTAGGTGTGATCCCACCGATTACTAATTTAAATCAGCTACTTGAATGATCACGGGAAATGCTATTATATATTACTGCATAATGCACACAATGAAATATATTTTCTTATTTATTATATAAGGGAATGACATACATAAACTATGGTGCAATTATATTGTGTAATAAATCAGTAGTCTACATACTGTGATATCCCAATTACTATATAAAATTTTAAATAAATATAATTTGTATGGTTTATATTTACATTTTAATGTGATTAATATAATGATATTAATATGATAATACAATTCATATAACAGCGTTATGTAACACTGATAATATTATAAAATTGTATAAAATAGTATTAGTCATATATATTTATATTTATGTTTATATACATAGTACCTATTTATAATAAAATATATTTATTATGTGTTAGATATTTATATAATATATTCAGTTAATTTATATTCATAAATAATATATTTATTTTCTGATTATTACATTTTAATTTATTTTATATGATAAACATGTATTTTTACCTAACATATTGATATATAAAATACAACATAATAAAATGTTATCTATGTATTATGTAATCTAACAATTTTTACACAATGGTATTACATGTAAATTATTAACTATTATTGAGAATTCTATAATAATACAGGAATATTATATGAATTATACAGTGTTATAATTAATAGTATGTATTATACATAATATAATATGTTCTATGCTCTATTTTGTATTTATGAGAATAAAATGTGTAACAATACGTTATGTATTTCTTCTTGTTTTTCTTTTTTCTTCTTTTTTTTTTTTTTAGACAGAGTCTCATTCAATGGCCCTGGGGTTGAGTGCTATGGCATTATTGTTCATAGCAACCTCAAACTCTTGGGCTCAAGTGATCCTCTTGCCTCAGCTTTCTGAGCAGCTGGGACTACAGGCACTGGATGCAATGCCTGGTTATTATTATTCTTTTTTTTAGAGATGGGCTCTTCCTGTTGCTCAGGCTGGTCTTGAACTCTTGAGCTCAAACAATCCTCCCACCTCAGCCTCCCAGAGTGCTGGGATTACAGGTGTGAGCCACTGTGCCCAGCCTACATTACATATTTGTAACATTATACACTAACATATGTTTGTAATAAATATATATCAGTTGCTTATATATCATATACTAAATGTATACAGTACATATAAATGTGACTACAGAAGTTTTAAGATAGATAGACGGTGTGGTGTGATGGTCCATTATTTCACTTTCTTTTCTTTTGAGACAGAGTCTCGAGCTGTCGCCCTCTGTAGAGTGCTATGGTGTCACAGCTCACAGCAACCTCAAACCCTTGGGCTTAGCAAGTCTCTTGCCTTAGCCTCCCAACTAGCTGGGACTACAGGCATCCGCCACAATGCCCGGCTATCCTTTATTTCACTTTCAAGAAACACAATTGACAACATCCTTTTTAAGTCCCCCAATATTGATATTGCTGGGAAGGCTTTATTTGTTTCCGTCCCCGCTGAGTTTACATTTTTTTAATTTTTGTGTATCTCAAAACTTTTGTAATGACCCACGTATATGACGGTCTCATGTACTAGTTGTTAATTGCACAGTAGTATGGAATCATTGGTAAAGCCACATCACAACATCGTGTAAAGAGCGCTTTGTGTAAAGAGTGTGTAATGACAGGTATGCGGACAGGTAAAGTCTTCTGTCTCTGACCATCCCCAGGTAAGATCCTGGACGCCCTGGACCAGAACCACTCCGCCAACCGCACCTTGGTGTACTTCACCTCCGACAACGGGGCCTGGCTGGAGTCCCAGGATGGGGTCGCCCAGCTGGGCGGCTGGAATGGAATCTACAAAGGTGATTCCCGCAGAGAACTTACCCCTGTTGGTTTAAAACCAGTTGCTCCCTTAGCTGTGCATTTATCTGAGTTCATTTGCCATATGCTACCTGGATACTTTTATGAGTTATTTTTATGTTAGCTCTTACTAGACTAGGTTAAAAAAAAAAAAAAGGGTGGAAATTTCCGAGCAGTTTCCAAGAGCTTGAAATGAAAACATCTGAAGCAATGACATTCTCGAGAGACCAAACGCTTAGGGTCTGGATGATTGCCCGCAACAGAGTTTTCCAGCCTAGGTATATTTTACGTTTGGGGCTGGAGGATTCTCTGAGTGGGGCGTCATGTACCTCTCCCCATATCCCTGTCGCCCCCCAGTGCCAACAGAACCCCCCCAAAGCAGTAACAAGCAACACAGTCTGCAGACATTACCCAGGTCCCCTGGGAGCACAAGGACGTTTCCAGACAAGAACATCTCCTGTAAAATAATAGTCACTTAAACGCCTGAGTTCAGGTTCTTAGTTTAATAAAATCCATCCCATGATCCCAGTGTTTCAGAGTTACATTCATCAGGGGAAGAGTAAGTGCCAGTGGTTCTCAACCTTCCTAATTGCCACATTGTTACAAACGAAACAGGTTGAGAACTCCTATGAGATTAAGATAAGACTCTTCTTCCAATAAACTGATTTTTCCGACTCCCTGTGACGTAATCCTTGCCGATGACTCAACGACTTTATGTCGTTGACTTCTGGGCCAACAGAAAGAATATTTAAAAAAAAATAATTTTGCTGTTTACTATTCCTGTCTTCCTTCCTCACTTTCTAAGTCAAAAAAATCTTAAAGGGGTTTCAAAGATTTCATTGTTGCACAAACCAAGATTTTGCAGTTTTTATATATTTTATTAAAAAAATAGTGTATGTGTATTATACGTATGCTGCTATAAAGACACACAGGTGCGTATATATGTATTTATATGCTATGTATGTACTCATGTTCATTATACGTAATGTGATAAGCAAATTCCTACGTATGTTCTCTATATATTTATAATATATAATAATGTATAATGATATATGTAATGCTGTTTTACTATTGACACCATGTAGTGCAGATATATTATTTATAATCCTATGGGTATATATATATAAGTGAACCTATATATTTATACATGTAGAATTACACACTGGATTATATGTGACCAATTGACAGAAGGCGGCTTTTAGCTTCTCGGTCTTGTCACACAAACTCATTGTAGATGTAACTTTGTTAATTAGCCAAGACTGAGCTGTTCATAAGCCCAGACAAAGCAGACAACAGAGTTGAGTCCCGTAGACATTTCATCAAAGGCGGTGTGATTATTATAACCGTGATGATTATAATACAAGTGATTATTAAAATTGTGATGATTATAATGAAGGTGACTATTGCGGCATATTCTAATAATTATTATTATGATTGCTTGGGCAGGTTTGTGTGCCTGTGTAAAGGCTACCTTTTTTTTTTCTGAGACAGAGTCTCACTATGTCGCCCTCTGTAGAGTGCTGTGGCGTCACAGCTCACAGCAACCTCAAACCCTTGGGCTTAAGCGATTCTCTTGCCTCAGCCTCCCAAGTAGCTGAGACTACAGGTGCCTGCCACAATGCCCGGCTATTTTTTGGTTGTAGTTGTCATTGTTGTTCACCAGGTCTGGGCCAGGTTTGAACCTGCCAGCCTGGGTCTATAGGCCAGCGCCCTAGCCGCTAAGTGATGGGCACCACTCTGAAGTCCACCTATTAAAATGTGTTCACAACCCTGCAAAAGGGATTGTCCAAATTGCCATGGGTGGATCTCACCTTTCAGGATCCATTCCCAGCTTCACCAGGTACCTCCCTGAGGCTGTGGCTATGTTGGAGCAATGGATTTAGACCTCAGATTTGTTTTGTTGTCCTTATGGCTGGCAAAGATACAGGTTACTAAATAAGACAAAGAAAATTTCAGGGTGGCTTTCTGGAGTTTTGTTGCTTGTCAAGGTTAAAAACAAAAACAACGTACATTTGGTTCTGGGAATTTGCAAGTTTCCTTTAGAATAAAGAACGGTGCTGAGGACCCAGGCTGGCTGGCACATTGCTTAGACCAATAAATGTTTTCATAGCTAATTTCATATATATATGAAATATATATATATATATGTGTATATATATATATATATACATATTGGTTTTTTTAGCAAGAGAGACACTGTCTTGTGTTTTCTTTGCAATTCATGCTGCCTGTCGGACAGATACACACAAAAAAGGCGCCCAACCAACATTTTACGTAGGAAGAGATGTTTCCTCCCGGGATAGGGTCACAGTTTTTCTTAAAGACTCTGTGTGAACCTGATCGTGTCATCAGGCCCAGGGACACGTTTTTATTCTGCAACCAATGCTTCAATTTCAGGCGTGGAAATGCAACAGCAGGTGGATTTTGTTTTGTTTTTGTTTTGTCGAGACAGAGTCCTACCCTATGCCCCGAGCAGAGTGCAGTGGCATCATAGTTCACGGCAACCTCAGATTTGGGCTGTGGGCAAACTGCTGCCTCAGCTTCCGGAAGCTGCGGTGATTACAGGCACCCTGCGGGGGTTTTTGAATTTTTTAGGAGTCAGGGTCTCACTCTCACTCAGGCAAGTCTCAAACTCCTGAGCTCAAGCAATTCTCCCTCCTCAGCCTCCCACAGCGCTGGGATTACAGGTATGAGCCACCGTGCCCAGCAATGTCCCAAGGGACCTTTGTCTAAGATGAGATTCTCAGCACATTTTTTTTTGTCTGGACCATTTTCCGCTGCTCACTCTGTCTTCTTCCTGGCTTTCTGTGGGAAATCACGATGCCCCACATAAAACCTGTCTTTCTTTTCACTCTGGCTTTGGACCTCAAGCAAGTCTTTTCCGGTCTTTTCAAGCCAAATGTAAACAAGGACTGAATACATTCCCACTTCCCCAGTGTCCCAGGATCGAAAGGCTGTCACATTTATTGGTACATAATGGATATAATTTTATAACAGGATTTACTTTAAGTATATCACACCTCAGCTTAAAGGGACTTCACCCAGCAAAACACAAGCCATATAACCTGGTTCATTGTACCTTCAATGATTACCCAACAACAAAAAAGTTCTTTTTCCTGAATGTTTGGGTGCAAAAATACATGTGCAAATTATACACAAGAGCATGATATACACAGAAAAATAGTGTAACTCTGAATGTAACCTTTTCCCGCACCCTGGCACACATGTAGCCCCTGTAATCGCTGTGGCTTCTGGAAGCTGAGGCAGCGATATGCCCACAGCCCAAGTCTGAGGTTGCAGTGAGCTGTGATGCCATTGAACTGCTACCTAACACCCCGACTTAACTAGTGTTTTAACTTGTAGGGGTCAGGAATAATGTCACACACAGCACAGGAAAAGATTACATTCAGAGTTACCATATTTTTCTGTGTATAGCGTGTTCCTGTGTATAATTTGCACAGCTATTTTTTTGCCCAAACATTCATGAAAAAAAAGTTTTTTTATGGTTGGGTAATCATTGAAGGTACAATGAACCAGGTTATATGGGTTGCGTTTGCTGTGTGAAGTCCGTTTATTAATAGTTTCCTGCCCCCAGGCTGGGCACGGTGGCTCACGCCTGTAATCCTAGCACTTGGGAGGCCGAGGCAGGTGGACTGCCTGAGCTTACGGGTTCGAGACCAGCCTGAGCCAGAGTGAGACCTTGTCTCTAAAAATATCCAGGCATTGTGGTGGGCACCTATAGTGCCAGGTGCTCGGGAGGCTGAGGTAAGAGAATCACTTGAGCCCAAGAGTTGGAGGTTGCTGTGAGCTGTGATGCCACAGCATTCTACCGACGGCAACGGAGTGAGACTCTGTCTCAAAAAAAAAAAATAGTGCCCCGACCCCAAGAGATGTGTCCCCCAACCTTCTCTCCCCTCCCCCAGCAGTGACTAGCATCAACTGTCCTCATATCAGAACTGAGTACATTGGATTCTTGACTCTGCATTCTTGTGATGCTTTACTAAGAAGAATGTATTTCAACTCCATCCAAATTAACATAAAGGATGGGAAGTCACTATCCTTTTTCGTGGCTGTATAGTATTCCATGGATTTATGGCTTGTTAATCCATTCCTGGATTGGTGGGCATTTAGTTTGTTCCCATAGTTTAAGCGATCGTAAATTGAGCTGCAATAAATAGTCTAGTGCAAATGTCCTTACGGTAAAATGATTGAAAAGAATAACTTTTGTTTTAATTTCTTTAATTCACATTTATACCTGTTTATATTCAGGTGCTTATTTTTGTATTTACAGGAATTTGCTTAAAATGTTAGTGGATGAAGAAGGTCTGGTTGTCTATCATTGTCACGCAGAGTGTAGAAATGGGGAGAGGCTCACCGAATTTTATTTGTCAGAAGGCTGGGATTTGGGGAACAATGAGAGTAGCCTCTCTAAGACTGTTTGATTTTTTTATTTCTAATACTACGGCTTTTTTTTATTTTTTAATTTATTGTTGGGGATTCATTGAGAGTATAAGAAACCAGGTTACACTGATTGCATTTGTTAGGTAAAGACCCTGTTACAATCGTGTCTTGCCCCCAAAAAGAGTGTCACACATGAAGACCCCACCCCTCCCTCCTTCCCTCTCTCTGCTCTCCCCTTCCCTAATATTACAGCTTTTTATATTTAAGTTTAAATGAAGACTATGTTAACCTTTATCTTAGATAATAATCAGCAGAACTCATGATCTATAAATAATGAGCAACATTTTAATTTAAAAGTTAATTTCCTCCATGAAAGCACTTAAACTACTCAAGATGGGCAGCTTCAGGGTGGGAGCTAAATTTGCAAAACAGTAAGAATGGGAGTCAGGGGGCGAAGGTAGGACAGGCCCTGAACCAACCAGAGCAGCTGTGTGACATCTGCCCCAGCCTGACAGGTTCCATTTGATTCCCACTAGATGTGCTTTCAAAAGTACTGGTTAGATTTCTAGCTCCTATTTGGAGTGTTTGAAGGGAAATAAATATGTTGCTATTTGTTGGCCAAAAACGCTTTACTTGCAAAGTCAAGGGAGCTGATGATTGCATGTGAAAAACTGGTCCTCATCCCTGATCATCGGAGAAATGCAAATCAAAACCACCCTGAAATATCAACTACCCCCAGTGAGAACAACCCACATCTCAAAGTCCCAAAGTCGCAGATGCTGGCATGGATGTGGAGAGAAGGGAACATTTTTACACTGCTGGTGAGACTGCAGACTAATACAGTGTCTTTAGAAAAAAGTAGGGAGAATCCTCAAAGAACTAAAAGACGCTCCATTTGATCCCACAATCCCACTACTAGACATCTAACTGGAAGAAAAGAAATCATTTTACCAAAAGGACATTTGCGCTAGATTGGTTTTTGTTGGTTTGTTTGTTTTGTTTTTTGTTTTGGAGACAGAGTCTCAAGCTGTTGTCATGGGTAGAGTGCTGTGGCATCACAGCTCACAGCAACCTCAAAATCTTGGGCTTGAGAAATTCTATTGCCTCAGCCTCCCAAGTAGCTGGGACTATAGGCGCCCACCACAATACCTGACTATTTGTTTTTTGGTTGCAGTTGTCATTGTTGTTTTCACTGGTCCCAGGCTGGATTCGAACCTGCCAACTTCAGTGTATCTGGCTGGTGCCACAACCACTTTGCTACAGGTGCCGAGCCTAAACTTCCACTTTTAATGCATAAGCATAAACGAAAGAATTGAATCATTTATATAGATACAAAATGTATAATGCACGTCTTTATTTTTCCCTCTAAAATTTGGGCAAAAAAGTGTGCATTGTTGCATGACGGAATATGGTGACCTCAATTGGGCAGATACGGTTGGGTTTAACTTAGGGTTGGCTGTGATGTTCTGTTCTAGGTGGAAAAGGAATGGGAGGATGGGACGGAGGCATCCGGGTGCCAGGAATCTTCCGCTGGCCGAGTGTCCTGGAGGCTGGGAGAGTGATTGACGAGCCCACAAGCCTGATGGACATTTTCCCCACGCTGTCTTATATCGGAGGAGGGACATTGCCACAGGATAGGTATGTACATGGTGCCTGACCCTAAAATAAAGAGGATGTATTTGGATGTTAGTGGACACACTACATTACTTTAAGTGTGTTTGTGGGTGACATTCAGACTGTCCCCAAACATGCCCCTAAAGTTGCCACATATACGGGAAAAGGAGATATTATAGCTAAAAGAACCTTTCTTTACAAAATATTCTTTACGAAAATTTTACAAAATATTCTCTATGGGTTGCTCACCTACTTTTTTAAATCTTTCAGTGAATTTTTTGGAAAGAAAGATACATTTATGCCTTGGTGCCTGTCACTCAGTGGCTAGGGCACCAGCCACATACACTGGAGCTGGCAGGTTTGAATCCAGCCCAGGCCTGCCAAACAACAATGACAACTACAACCAAAAAATAGCCGGGTGTTGTGGTAGGCGCCTGTAGTCCCAGCTACTTGGGAGGTGGAGGCAAGAGACTGGCTTGAGCCCAGGAATTGGAGGTTGCTGTGAGCTGTGATGCCTCAGCACTCTATCCAGGGTGACAGCTTGAGGCTCTATCTCAAAAAAAAAAAAAAATTCATGGCAAACCTAAGATCCTCTCACAGCACACAGGTTGCAAATCACTGCTCTTGACCCTCAACCAGATATGTGTTAAATAAATTAGCAAATAAAAACACGTATGCATGATTTTATTTGTGTATGTGATGAATAAATCTACCATTCCCTTTTTTCACTTTCTCTACAAGCTTTAAAAGTGAATAAAGTAATCCCATGCTTTGTTTTATTGGTTTAATTCTATGTGTGTGGGGTGGGGGGGAGAAGGAGGGATGATATTGATTTACTGGCTGTGATGTTTTATTTAAATCAAAAGAATGTTAGGAGCTCAATCTTTTTTTTTTTTTTTTGAGACAGAAGCTCACTATGTCGCCCTCTGTAGAGTGCTGTGGCGTCACAGCTCACAGCAACCTCCAACTCTTGGGCTTAAATGATTCTCTTGCCTCAGCCTTCCAAGTAGCTGGGACTACAGGCACCTGCCACAATGCCTGTCTATTTGTTTTTTTTGCAGTTTGTTTATCTGGCCCAGGCTGGGTTTGAACCTCCAGCCTGGGTGTATGTGGCTGGTGCCATAATCACTGTGCTACATGCGCCAAGCTAGGAGCTCAATCCTTCCAAACCATTACATAATTCATTCCACCTTGCCGGGCATGAGAATAACATCTCCAGGGTGTGTCACTTACGTGGTCGTGGAAAATGAACCCATTTCATTTCTTTTCCTTTTTTTTTTTTTTTTTTTTTGGTCATAAAAAGAGTGAAAATAGGTCACAAATTTTAAGAAGTTTTGTTTTCGTCCTCTTCCCTTCCCTCCTCCTAACTGTTTTAAAACACGTGCCTGCCTGTCTCCCCACCTGTCTGTCTGCAGGGTGATTGACGGTCGGAATTTGATGCCCTTGCTGGAAGGGAGGGTGTCCCACTCAGACCACGAGTTCCTCTTTCACTACTGTGGGGTCCACCTGCACACCGTACGGTGGCACCAGAAAGACTGTAAGTTTTAAGACCAGGACCCGCAAAAGTATAATAAGGACACAGTCACGGGCTCTTTTGGAAACCCTAGTTAGGATGGTTCTTTCCCCCAGGCGTGCTACTTAAGCAGATAGAATGACTCAGTAGAATTTTCTTTTATGTATTATTTTTGAGACAGAATTTCACTCTGTCACCATGGGTAGAGTGCCATGGCGTCATTATAGCTTATAGCAACCTCAGACATCTGGGCTCAAGCCATCCTCCTTCCTCAGCCTCCCGAATAGCTGGGACTACAGGTGCTTGCCATGATACCCAGGTAGTTTTCTGTTGTTAATAGAGACAAATTCTCGGTCTTGCTCAGGCTGGTCTTGAACTCCTGAGCTCAAGGGATCCTCCTGCCTCAGCCTCTCAAGTAGCTGGGACTACAGGTGCCTGCCATCTAGTTTTTCTATTTTTAGAAGAGACGGGGTCTCACTTCTGCTCAGGCTGGTCTCAAACTCTTGAGCTCAAGAGATCCTCCCACCTCAGCCTCCCTGAGTGCTGAGATTATAGGTGTTAGCCACTGAGCTCAGCCTACAAGGAGTACATTTTGAAAAATTGCATTTTCAGGCTCTGTGCCTGTGGCTCAATGGGCTAAGGCACCAGCCACGTACACCTGAGCTGGTGTGTTCAAATCCAGCCTGGGCCCTCCAAACAACAATGACGGCTGCAACCAAAAAGCAGCCAGGTGTTGTGGCGGGCCCCTGCAGTCCCAGGTACTTGGGAGGCGGAGGCAGGAGACTTGCTTGAGCGCAGGAATTGGAGGTTGCTGTGAGCTGTGATGCCACGGCACTCTCTCCAGGGTGACAGCTTGAGCCTCTATCTCAAAAAAAAAAAAAAAAAGAAAGAAAAAATAATTGCATTTTCAGTACAAAATTTATGCAAGTAATGTACCAGGTACATTCTTGTAAACATTTTTTAAAATTACAAATACACAATTTTATTAAAAAGAAGACTTAGGCTAATGAACCTTAAACTCTTAGGCTCAAGCAATTCTCTTGCCTCAGTCTTCCTAGTAGCTGGGACTACAGGTGCCCACCACTATGCCCAGCTAGTTTCAGAGTTGGGGATCTCACTCTGGCTCAGGCTGGTCTCCAGCTCCTGACCTCAAGGGATCCTTCTGCCTTGGCAGCCTGGAGTGCTGGGATTACAGGTGTGAGCCACCACCCAGCCCTGTACCCACAGGCTTTAATTTATGGAAGTAACTGTGTGTTGACACAGACAAGAAAATGTCACTGAAATATATTTATGACTTAGATTTCCCAAGAGAAGAGGACACATCTTGCCATGCAGGGCAGCAGGTGTATCTTCTAGGTTTTTATCAGTAAGTGGAGAACCCAGGCTACATACAGCCTTTATTGGCATTTCCAAGGGAAAGGCAAGGCAGGTGGTGTGAACATCTCAGGATTGGGTATTTTGAGTAATTGATATAGATTTGGGGATGTAGGGACTGTACCTGCCTGTCTGGCACCTGCCTCTGGGCTGATTTAAGGCAGAGGAAATACTGCTGGATGCATGAGAATTAGTAAAGGACATGGTTGGATTAGCTGTGACAGACACATTACAAAGTGGGTTGCTTACTATCTTTAGGTATTAGCTAGCCCCAAGAAGGAAGTTTCTTCCAAAGAAAGTCTGCAAGGTTTTTCAGGATGTCAAAACATCTAAGACACAGAAACTTTTAAAACCAAATTAGGGCATGGTCTGTGTATGTGTGTGCATGCAAGAGAGAGGAAGGAAGGAAAGGGAAAGAAAGGGAAGGGAAGAGAAGGGAAGGGAAGGGAAGGGAAGGGAAGGGAAGAAGGAAGGAAGGAAGGAGGAAGGAAGGAAGGGAAAGGAAGGGAAGGGAAGGGAAGGAAGGGGAAGGGAAGGGAAGGAAGGAAGGAAAGGAAAGGAAGGGAAGGGAAGAGAAGGGAAAGAAAGGAAAGGAAGGAAAAAAGGAAGAAAAAGAAAGGAAAGAAAGGAGGAAGGAGGAAGGAAGGGAAAGGAAGCAAAGAAAGAAAGGAAGGAAGGGAAACACAGGAATGAAAGAAGGGAAAGAAAGGAAGGAAAGACGGGAAACAAAGGAAAGAAGGGAAAGGAAGGAAGGAAGGGAAACAAAGGAAGGAAAGAAGGGGAAGGAAGGAAGGAAGGAAGGGAAATGAAGGAAAGAAGGGAAAGAAAGGAAGGAAGGGAAACAAAGGAAGGCAAGAAAGGAAAGGAAGGAAAGAAGGAAGGGAAACAAAGGAAGAAAAGAAAGGAAAGGAAGGAAAGAAGGAAGGCAAACAAAGGAAAGAAGGGAAAGGAAGGAAGGAAGGAAGGGAAACAAAGGAAGGAAAAAAGGGGAAGGAAGGAAGGGAAACAAAGGAAGGAAAGAAGGGAAAGGAAGGAAGGAAGTGAAACAAAGGAAAGAAGGGAAAGGAAGGAAGGGAAACAAAGGAAGGAAAAAAGGGGAAGGAAGGAAGGGAAACAAAGGAAGGAAAGAAGGGAAAGGAAGGAAGGAAGTGAAACAAAGGAAGGAAAGAAGGGAAAGGAAGGAAGGAAGAAAGGAAGGAAGGAAAGGAAAGAAGGAAAAGAAAGGAAGGAAGGAAGGGAAAGAAGGAAAGGAAGAAAGGTAGGAAGGAAGAAAGGTAGGAAGGAAAGGAGGAAGGGAGAAGGGAAGGAAGGAGAAAAGGAAAAAAGAAAGGGAGAATGGAAGGAGGAAGGAGGGATGAAAGAAAGAATGTAAAGAAGGAAGGAAGAGAGGGAGGGAATGGAAGAAAAAAGGAATAGAGAAAAAAAGAAAGAGGGAGGGAAGGAGGGAAAAAATAGACAATAGTCTTGCCAAATGATCTTTGCCAAATTCAACTCTAAGGGCAATATTTAGCCTTCATTAATTATTCACTTTCCTTGTGCCCAAAGAGGTTGAGGTAGAATTACCCCATTTCTACTTGGCTAGTCGCTATTATTTCAACATCTTCTCATGATAAAATTAAAAGCGGCACCTGTGGCTCACTGAGTAGGGTGCCGGCCCCTTATTCTGAGGGTGACAAGTTTGAACCCGGCCCCAGCCAAACTGCAACAAAAAAATAGCTGGGCGTTGTGGCAGGCGCCTATAGTCCCAGCTACTCGGAAGGCTGAGGTGAGACAATTACCTACGCTCAGGAGCTGGAGGTTTCTGTGAGCTGTGACACCACAGAACTCTACCCAGAGTGACAAAGTGAGACTCTGTCTCTAAAAATAAAAAAAAAAAGTTAAAATTTGTGTTTAAACCATGTATTGTTCTTACAGCTGTGAAGATACTGCTTTTGCTACGTAATTATGTGTAGAAGAATATTATTGATCAGTTTGGACAATCAGTTGAGAAATACAGTAGACTCTCTGTGAGTTGACCACCCAAGGGGCTGTAGCGAACTGGCCACCACATGGAGGTGGTCAACTTAAGGGCCTAGGCCTACTATAGTGATGGGTTCACATGGTTCATGTCTGGTCTATGAAAATTAGGTCAACGTACGGAAGTGGTCAGTGTAGGGAGGGGTCAGCTGTGGAGGTTGTATTTGTTTTTTAATGGGAAGAGTCCTAAAACCATCCCGAAGGTGGAATCCCAGTGGTGCTTTGTTTTGCAGGTGCAACCGTGTGGAAGGTTCATTACGTGACTCCCAAATTCTCCCCTAAAGGAAGTGGTGCATGCTATCGACATGGGATGTGCGCATGTTCTGGGGATGTAACCTACCATGACCCACCTCTCCTCTTTGACATTTCCCGGGACCCTTCAGAAGCCTTGCCACTGAGCCCCGACAACGAGGTGTTATTCGATTCAGTGATCAAGAAAATTGAGGTGGCGATAAAGGAGCATCGTAGGACGCTCACACCGGTCCCTCAACAGCTGTCTGCGTTAAGCATCATTTGGAAACCGTGGTTGCAGCCGTGCTGTGGGACATTCCCCTTCTGTGGGTGTGACAAGGAGCTTGACATTGTATCCACTGCTCCCTGAGCAATGGGACTGCTCATTACATAGCAGAAACTGACTATGGCCATGGCTGCAGAATCAATGCTCCTCTGACTCATTCATCACAATTGGCATTAAAAAAAAATGATAGCTTCCATGGTGGCTGTATTCTCCGACATCCGTTCTTCCTTCCAGGGGCTCAATGAAATTGAATTTTCTACTTATCTCTTTAAACAGATGAGAGAAAAACCACAGTTATACACTTAATTTATGCAATAATGTTGGGGAAATATTTTAAAACACTGAAAAATATCACAGATGGTTGGCCACCATGCATTATTACAGTACCAACAAAGTGAAGGAATTCCTGAACCATCTCTTCTGTATATAAACATACAAAAAAGTTTGTCACGTATTTTTTTTGTGTAATTGTGTCTTTGCTCAATGAAACAACAGAATGAGATGAACTTCACACGTTCTTGTGGGTCTTTGGTTCTTAGAAGATGATTTGTACAAGTAATAGGTGCAGTGTTGTGGTATGGACGTTGTTAGGTTAGAAGCCTCTGCTTCCAGATCCTTGACCCAAACATGCTATTTTCATAATAAATCACAATAAAGAATTTCATCTCAGTATGAAGCAGATGGTTCACATTAAATGTTAGATCATGTCACTATCAGTTTCACGCCTTTATCTCCCATTTTCTTGTTTTCTTTTTTTCCTCTTTCTGTCCTTAAGAAACCGCTGTTTCTGAGACAAAATACCTGGATACAAATCTCTACTTCATATCATGTGAGTGGGGAGACATTTGGTGATTTGTTTCTTTTTGCATAAACTAGTGTCTCCTTCCTATACTGGTTGTAAGAATTACATGCAGTAATTGATGTGAAATTGCCTTGCATAAAATAAACACTTAATGCATATTATTATTATTATCAATACTGTTGTTACGGTGTTATTATTAACATCATGCAATTAGTCATGGTTACTGAAAGATAGAACAGGAAGAAAGAGGGAGAGTCCATATTTAAAGAAAAATAAATAAAAATGGCTAAAGCAACTACTTAATTGCATGTGCACATAGAAAGTAATTCTAAGCAGGATAAACAAAATGAATCCATGGTTTGCAGCATCATAGCTGCAAAGACAAAGGCAAAGGGACAAAGAAAAGACCTTTGAATACATCAGAAGGAGAGAGCATGTTGCACACAAAATAATAAGTATTAAATGAAAAGCAAACACTAACACCCACAGTAGAAATCACAAGATGATAATAGAATCCTTTCTTCAAACTGTTGAGACATAGCATACGTTATTCAGCAATGATGGTGTCATATTTAAAAACACAGGAAAGTATTACAGAGAGTTTACAACCAGGAATTACTACAATAATTATTAACTGAACAAATTTATAAAAAAGAGAAGAGAAGGGACTCTCAAAAGTAAGATGAATTCCTAGTAAAGTTCCTCAAGAATGGGAAAAAAGTATCCATTGTATATCCATTGTACTCAATACTGTTATGAAACCAATATATAAACCATTACTCATATGAGTGATTAAACACAAATATAGTACAGCAAGGGGAAGGGTGATGAGTGGGAGGAGGGAGGGCATTTTGTGGGATCTCACCTAGTGGGCACAATGCAAGGGTCTATTTCAAAATAACTAAGAGTAAATTATAAATTTACATTTATACCACAGAAAATAAGTGAGGTGATAGCAATGTTAATCAGTTTGATTTAAACATTTTACATTGTATGTCAAATCATCATATTGTAGTACCCCATAAATATATATAGTTGTGATTTTAATTAAAAACTAATAAAAAAATTAAACAAAAGAAATGGTGAGTAAAGAAATTGTTAAGTGCTGAATAAGTGCAAACCAACATTGGCCTTAGAGACTTTCTTTTTTTAATTTTTAAACAACTAATTTCAGGAGAAGTCAAACTAATATGGAATAGAATAGTAACACTTAAGATGGAGAATACAAAATTTAAACATTACAGGATTCTTGTATTGTTCAGAGACATATATGCAGGATATGAAACAGTCTTAGAGTTTGTTAAACATGCATATAAAATTATAAGGGCTGAAGAAGTGGAATGTTTATATGTAACAGTGATGAAATATAGCAGTGTAATAAAAACAGGAAAATCAAGATGTGTGAAAATCCATGCAGAACATTATAATAGGAGTTTTTTTGTGCAGTCAAACTCATAGAGACAGAAGATATAATGGTTGCCAGGGGCCAGCAAGAAGGGTGATGGGGAATTCACATTTCTTGGGGACAGAGTTTCAGTTTTGCCAGATAAATAAGTTTTGGAGGTGGCTGGTGGTGATGGTTCACAACAAAGAGAATTTACTTAATAATAAACTGTATTCTTAAAAATGATTATGATGGTAAATTTTATGTTATTCACATTTTACCATGATGATTGTTTTTTTTTTTTTTGAGAAAGAGCCTCAAGCTGTCACCCCTGGGTAGAGTGCTGTGGCGTCACAGCTCACAGCAACCCCCAACTCCTGGGATTAAGTGATTCTCCTGCCTCCGTCTCCCAAGTAGCTGGGACTAAAGGCACCTGCCATGACACCCGGCTATTTTTTGGTTGCAGCCGTCATAGTTGTTTTTTGTGGGCCCAGGCTGGATTCGAACCTGCCAGCTCAGCTGTATGTGGCTGGTGCCTTAGCCACTTGAGCCACAGGTGCTGAGCCACCACAATGATTTTTTTTTAAAAAAGGAACAATATAATAATATTCATCTCCCAGGACTCCAATACCTAAAAAAAATAGGCTTCTTCTCATTAAAATGAAAATACTTAATAAAAGTAATAACTTATGGCATGGTGGAGATGTACATTTGCCTGATAACTGTCAAAACAACATATATTAAGTCTTGAATCTAAAGTATCTACAAACATTATAGGGTTATACTAATGGGTTTTTTTTTTTTTTTTTTTTTTTTTTTAGCAGAGTCTCACTCTGTTGCCCTGGTTATAGTTCTGTGGTGTCATAGCTGACTGAAATCTCAAACTCTTGCATTTAAGTGATATTCTTTGAGCATTCTGAGTAGCTAGGACTACATGGCACCCACCACCACACCTGGCTGTTTTTCTATTTATTTTTTAGTGAAGATGGGGTCTTGTTCTTGCTAAGGCTGGTCTTGCTAATAGATTTTTGAAAAGCATTTTAAAATCAAAAACCATTGATTGCCTGGGCACAGTGGCTCATACCTATAATCCCAGCACTCTGGGAGGCAGAGGTAGGAGGATTGCTTGACCTCAGGAGTTGGAGACCAGCTTGAGCAAGAGGGAGACCTCATCTCAACTAGGAACAGAAAAATTAAGGAGGCATCAAGGCAGGTGCTTGTGGTCCCAGCAACTTGGCAGGCTGAGGCAGGAGGATCACAAGAGCCCAGGAATTTAAGGTTGCTGTCAGCAATAAGGGTGCCACAGCACTCTCCTCAGGGTGACGGGATGAGATTCTGCCTCAAAAAACAAAAAAAAAATTAAAAATCATTAAAAAAATTGTCACACCTCTGTTGTTTTCCACTTCCACTCAGAGAGTCTTCTTAAACATTATGATCAAGGAAATACCCTTGATATTAGAGCACATCACATCACACACCACCATAAATTTTTTTTCCTTTTTTTATTAAATCATAGCTGTGTACATTAATGCAATCATGAGGTACAATGTGCTGGTTTTATATATAATTTGTAATATTTTCATCGAACTGTTTAACATAGTCTTCATGGCATTTTCTTAGTTATTGTGTTCAGACATTTATATTCTGCGTTTAGTAAGTTTCACCTGTACCCTTCTAAGATGCACCGTAGGTAAATTGTGGTACATGTATACCATGGAATACTATGCAGCCTTAAAGAAAGATGGAGACTTTACCTCTTTCATGTTTATATGGATGGAGCTGGAACATATTCTTCTTAGCAAAGTATCTCAAGAATGGACGGGAATGGAAAGTATCTCCATCCAATGTACTAAGCCCTACTATGAAACCAATTTATAGCTTTCATATGAAGGCTATAACCCCATTATAGCATGAGGGTAATTGGTGGGATCACCCTAAATTTTACATGAAATTGGGCAAAGGACATCTGTAACGAGATCAGTGTATATTGCAATGCATTATTTTGGGGTGGAGAATGGCACCCTACCCTTGAAAAGAATGAGCTAAGTTAGGAAACCTTCCCCGCCCAACTTCTGACAGTCAAAAACATTGAGAAATAGAGTTTCACAATGAAAACAAGAGGAATAAAACAGTGGAGTCTTTGAGGTGTAAGGAGCCCATAGAAATGGGTAAGAAGGATGCCGACACTTCAGCCAGTGCTGAGCAAGTGTCCTGGTTCATTCTTATGATCCAGCCTCCCACAGCCACGGGCTCTGCATAGGCTGGAGACAGCTCAGGTGATGCCAGACTCCAGAAAGATATGGGAACTGCACATTTACATAGAGAAACCCTAAACATTTGTATCCTCTTATTAATTTGAAATTTTAATTTTTTTTCCTCTTTTTTTTAAAATTAAATCATAGCTGTGTACATTAATGCAATCATGGGGTACAATGTGCTGGTTTTATATACAATTTGAAATATTTTCATCAAGATGGTTAACATAGCCTTCACAGCATTTTCTTAGTTATTGTGTTAAGACATTGGTATTCTACATTTTGTATGTTTCACCTGTACCCTTCTAAGATGCACCGTAGGTGTGGACCCACCAATTACCCTCCCTCCACCCACCCTCCCACCTCCCCTCCCCTCCCTCTCCCCTTTCCCCATATTCTTGGGCTATAATTGGGTTATAGCCTTCATATGAAACCTTTAAATTAGCTTCATAGTAGGGCTGAGTACATTGGGTACTTTTTCTTCCATTTTTTTTTTTATTAAATCATAGCTGCGTACATTAGTGCAATCAAGGGGTACAATGTGCTGGTTTCATATACAATCTTAACTATTTTCATCAAACTGATTAACATAGCCTTCATGGAATTTTCTTAGTTATTGTACGAAGACATTTGTATTCTGCATTTAGTAAGTTTCACCTGTATCCTTCTAAGATGCACCATAGGCGTAGCCCCACCAATTACCCTCCCTTCACCCCAACCTCCTCCTCCCCTCCCCTCCCTTGCCCCTTTCTCCATATTCTTGTGCTATAGTTGGGTTATAGCCTTCATATGAAACCTTTAAATTAGCTTCATAGAAGGGCTGAGTACATTGGATACTTTTTCTTCCATTCTTGAGATACTTTGCTAAGAAGAATATGTTCCAGCTCCATCCA
>CAUYRH010032412.1:0-34640 GCA_963574655.1 Perodicticus potto | reverse complement strand
CCCGCCACAATACCCGGCTATTTTTTTGTTGTTGCAGTTTGGCCTGGGCCAGTTTGAACCCACCACCCTTGGTAGATGGGGCTGGCACCCTCCCACTGAACCACAGGCACCACCCTAATATATACTTCTGGTGGAAGTATTGATTAATATTACTTTTTTTGGAGGGCCAATTATATCTGAACATATTTTAAATGCACATGCCATTTAACATAACATTTTCACTTCCAGGAACCAGACTGCCATAAAGAATTGTTTGTGGGTGGCGGGTTTGAACTGGCCTGGGCCAGCTAAACGACAATGACAACTCCAACTAAAAAATAACTTAGTGTTGTGGCAGAGCCTGTAGTCGCAGCTACTTGGGAGGCTGAGGCAAGAGAATAGCTTGAGTATTTGGAGGTTGCTCTGAGCTGTGATGCCACCGCACTCTACCAAGGTGACATAGTGAGACTCTATCTAAAAAAAAAAAGAATTGTTTGTGACAGTGAAAAGTGGAGACCAGACAACCTAAATGCTTTCAAAAGGAAATAATAATGTTAACAACTTAGGAATACCCATTCTTTTAATATAAAATAGTAAGTGATCCTCTTTTAATATCAATATTTATCCACACTGTCTTGAAAAATAGACACAATATTTCAGGGCAGGGACAGATCAATTATTGCTATAACAACCACAAGTCCCACTTCCAGCCTGTTCTGGGATGATAAAATGGAAGCCAAGTAGATATAATCAAACAAAGACTAGAGTCTGTTCAGGTGTGAGCCTTCCCATAAATGAATCTGGGACTTTATGCAGGACAGAAACAGCTGCCGTCCACTTTTGTGCTGAGAAGGAAAGGAAGAAAAACTTTGCTTCCTAATGTAAACAAATTTTCCTCAGGACCATAGGGAAAGAAACTTGGATTGTTATTTGTAATGTAGACAAATGTTTCCAGGGAGGACATCAAACAAGCATCTCTCAGTTTGCAACCCTTAGGATGTCTCCATAATTTGGGGAAAATAAATTTATTACTCTTTCAAATGGGAGCAGATGGCTCCAAGTCTAATGCCCTTGCATGTGAAGAGCAAATGGACCGGAAGAGATGGGGACATTCTCCAGCGGGCTGGTTTCCTTTGCTCAAGAAGCCAAGCTATGCAGAAACATGAAAATAGTCTCTTCCTGACAATAAGCATATTAATAAAACGTAGATTTATGATATTGGCACCCAGAGCAACATTAAATGAAAATTCAAATAACAGAACAATGTGTGAAATGTGATTGCACATATGTGAAATTGGTAAGACAAATCATTAACAGGTATCTCTCGGAGAAGGATGAATGGGCTAGAGGGACTGTCAATTAACTATTTGTGTTTGTTATTGAATTCAGGAGCAGGACTAGTGGTTATTTTAAAAATTCTGCTTCTCTTTATTTTTCAGATTCCCTACAATAAATATATATTAGTTTGATAATGTCACCTTTTCAATAGTCCAAAATGTTTCATTCATCAAATATTCTTTACACTTCAAAACAGCTATGATATTAGTAAGTTATATATATTTTTTTTCAGGGTCAAGTCATTTGTTTTTGAGCAAAATAAAAGTTTTGTTTGAAATTCATTGCATGAGTATTGTAGGAATCGATATAAAGCCATTTCTCCCCCTTAGCATGTTATTTGGGTTTTTTGATTATTTATTTTATTGTTTTAATGTTTACCATTATTCTATTATTTTTTAAGTTCAATATAGAAACTGTATACCATTAACTGTATACCATCCTCTGTATACCATTAACTGAGAACTAAAGTTAACATGACAACACAAAATATGAAATACGTAGAAATAATGCTTCAGAAATATATACTATTTCTACATGGAAAACTTCTAGTTATTATTGAAATATAAAAAGACATATGTCTATGTATATTACAAAATAGTTATTAATGATTGTTTTATTTGTTTAGGTATTCCTTCTGTTATAACTTCAGTTATTGTCTTTCTAGGGGTATCAGAGTACCACATAGCAAATTCAGTTTGCTCTGGGGGTTCAGCATAGTAGCAAACAGCTGGCCCACTGGGGGGCACACACATCTGATATTGGGTGTTATTATATGTGCAAGAATACCTTCAGACTTTCCTGTATATTCATATTAATAGTAAACCAATAACACAATATTGACAATTTGTCTAGTTTGGGTTACTTTTTGGATACATTTTCAGACCCTTCATCATGTCTTACACCTAAGATTAAAGAAGGAAAGTGAAAAAGTCCAAAGCAAAGAATCAGTAATCAGTCCCACACCACTGCTGCTCATCCGCAAGCTTCTGCCGTGAGTAGACCAGTTAGCTCCTGGTGTGTCACTGGGGCAGAGCTGTAGTCTTCTTTTTCAGGGTAAGTTGGTGGGGAAGCTCTGGTGTCATGGGACTGTTCACTCCCCATCGCTGGCTGCTTTCACACATGAGTGATGTATCCAGGCAGGAATGCCATTCACCTTCACTGCTGTTCATATGGACAGATCGCCAAGCAGTGGCTTTTTCACCAGGGTTTTAGTGGGCTCAAGCTCCAATCTTTAATCCACATCTGGTTACCTGGAGAGTGGGGGTGGACTGAGAGTGTTAAACTAACAGGATATCTATCATTAACCCATTTTAAAATCTTCTTTTTTGTTATTTTTCCCAGTGACATTAGTTGGTTAGTAAGTTAGTAAATTTTGTTTTGTCCAGTTCTCTCAGGGTCCCTGGTAAATTTTTTTTTTTTAGTTTTTTGAACCAGGTTACATTGATTGCATTTGTTATGTAAATTATTTCTTATAATTGTATTCCTCCCCCAAAAGGTATATCACACACTATGACCCCTCCAGCCCGCTCTCACCTTCCCTTACCCCCACCATGTACTGGGTCATTAATTTTTCTCATATTAGAATTGAGTACATGGGATTCTTGCTTCTCCATTCTTGTGATGCTTTACTAAGAATAACATGTTCCATTTCCATACAGATTAATACAAAGGATGTAAAGTCTCCATCTTTTTTAGTGGCTGAATAGTATTCCATGGTATACATATACCACAGCTTGTTAATCCATTCCTGGGTTGGTGGGCGTTTAGGCTATTTCCACATTTTTGCTATTGTAAATAATTGAGCTGAAGTAAACAGTCTAACACAAGTGTCCTTATGATAAAAGGATTTTTTTCCTTCTGGGAAGATGCCCAGTAATGGGATTGCAGAATCAAATGGTTGGTCTAGTTTGAGTTCTTTGAGGGTTCTCCATACCTCCTTTCAAAAAGGCTGCATTGATTTAATTAAAAAAAAAAAAGACTGCATTAATTTGCACTCCCACCAGAGGTGTAGAAGTGTTCCCTTCTCTCACATCCATGCCAACATCTATAGTTTTGAGGTCACCTAGTTGAAGAAGTTATTTGTCAGTTTTATCTTCTGTAAAGTTACTTTCATCCATTTCTCCTGCTGTTTTCTGTAATCTATTCTTTGGAAGGAGTAAAGGGCATATTTCACATTTAAAGGGATAGAGTCGAGTTTTACTTCCTGGAGGGAAAATTATCAACATAATTTCTTATCTTTAATTTTTTATGATGTATTTTTAATTATCATAGCTACATAATATTTATGTCTTTATAGGGTTCATATGATGTTTTGATACAGACATACAATGTGAAGGGGAATGATTAATAGACATAAAGCATAATTAGATAGAATTGCAGAATAACCAAAATATTCAAGTAAAAAATGAAAAAAAAGATAAGTAGAATGAACAATATTTGATAACACAACAAAGTATCTATAATCAATGATAAATTAGGGAATATTTTAAAATAACTGAAAGAGTAGAATTGGAATTCTTGTAACACAAAGAAATTATATATGCCTGAGGTGAGGGAGACCTCAATTACCCTGATTTGATTAATTAACTTAAATTAATTTTAGTTCTGCACAAAAATGTCTATTCTTCACTATTTCTTTCTAGTCATTTATTTATATAAGTATTAATTCACGAATATCTATTTAAACCTTGGGGGCAATATTCGATCCTATAATTCCTTTACTAGGTATATACCCAGAAGAGCAAAAATCACATTATAATAAAGACATCTGTACCAGAATGTTTATTGCAGCCCAATTCATAATTGCTAAGTCATGGAAGAAGCCCAAGTGCCCATCGACCCATGAATGGATTAATAAATTGTGGTACATGTATACCATGGAATACTATGCAGCCTTAAAGAAAGAGGGAGACTTTACCTCTTTCATGTTTACATGGATGGAGCTGGAACATATTCTTCTTATCAAAGTATCTCAAGAATGGAAGAAAAAGTATCCAATGTACTGAGCCCTACTATGAAGCTAATTTAAAGGTTTCATATGAAGGCTATAACCCAACTATAGCACTAGAATATGGGAAGGGAGGGGAGGGGGGAAGTTGGGATGGAGGGAGGGTAATTGGTGGGGCCACACCTATGGTGCATTTTAGAAGGGTACAGGCAAAACTTACTAAATGCAGAATACAAATGTCTTCATACAATAACTGAGAAAATGCCATGAAGGGTATGTTAAACAGTTGAATGAAAACATTTCAGATTGTATATGAAGCCAGCACATTGTACCCTTGATTCCACTAATGTACTCAGCTATGATTTAATTAAACAAAAAAAAAAGTGATTTTTGGTCTTTTGGATATACCTCTAGTAGAGGAATTGCAGGATCATACAGCAGGTCTACTTTTAGATCCCTGAGTGTTCTCCATACTTCTTTACAAAAGAAGTATTAGCTTGCATTCCCACCAGCAGTGCAGAAGTGTTCCCTTTGCTCCACATCCACGCCAACATCTGCAGTTGTGGGATTTTGTTATGTGAGCCAGTCTTACAGGAGTTAGATGATCTCTCAAAGTGGTTTTGATTTGCATTTCTCTGATGATTAAAGATGATGAGCATTTTTTTCATGTGTCAGGAGGGATTTTTCATTTGACATTTTTAGACTATCATGAGGCAAGGGCTTAGATAGAGCTCAAAGGTGGTTAAACAGCCCAAATGGCCACCCACCCTGGTGATCCAACCAGTAAATTTGTCCACACTGCCACTTCTCCAAGTATTGCAGTTAGGTGGGAGGAAGGAGCAACAGTTGGTGACTATTCTGGATCACTGACAATGTGCCTGCCCATTGAAGGTGGAGATGGAATAGCGTTTTCCCTCCAGGACTCTCTGTTGGGCTGCCATGCACAGCCTACCAGCCTGAGAGAAGGCAGAATGATGAACTGGAGTGCCAAAGGGAAGAAGGCAAAGAAACATCAGCCCTGGAGGAGGCTCCATCCCCGTCTCTGCGGCACTTAGAGAATGAATAGGCCACAGAACGGGTGCTCTGGAGTGTGGAAGTTAAGAGCGTGGGGTCTCAGTGACTGCATGATCGTGAACACATTACTGAACCACCCCTCTCTCTGTGTGTGTTTCTTTGTCTACCAAGTAGAGAGAGTAACATCACCTCCCTATGTGAGAATGAAATAAGATAATATACACAAAGCACTTGGAGCAGCACACCTGGCTCGCAGTAAACTCTATAAAAGCGTAAGGTACTTAAAAAATATTTATATGTAACTTTATGCATAATGGAAATATGTTACATCTTAGTATGTGCAGTGGTAACATGGATGTATATATGTAAAAAATCTTCAAACTATATACTTAAGGTGTTTGCATAATGCTATAGGCAAATTACACTAAAATTAATATATGCATTTAATTGTACACAAAATATAAATGTATGTATATGAAACTATGAGGTATATATTATTATTTTCTCTATTTAACAGGTGTATACAGTGAGGCTTGAGGAAGTCAAATACATTGCCTGGGCTGTTGAACCCAGACTTACACTCCAGCATTTGGGCTCCAAAACCTGTGCTCTTCAAGTCTGGGCTGGGTGGGTTCCTATGCAAGTTGGGCCTTGTCCTCAACAGGGAATAAGAGTTGCCCAAAGATGCTGACCCCAACTCTTCCCGGAGATCTCCTGTCATCGAAAGAGAGCAGGTCTTCCCTCATCTCTCTCAATCTTTCTCCCTCTTTCTCTAACCTCTTCTTATCTCGGTCCAGTTCCATTGTCTCATTAACTATTGAAACCAAGATCCCTGCCCAGCAGCAACCTGGCTGGTGATGAAGTACATGCATCCTTGCAGGGAAACACCCAGCAGAGGACCAAGGGTTGAAGGACTAGAGGGAACACACCCTAAGCTCCCAAATTCCTCAGGGGCCCAAGAGGTCTGGCCACTTGCTCAAGTGTGCCCCTCTAAGTATGCATGCAGCTCTTGCTGAGACAAAGCACATCAGCCAAAGAGGAGTGAGTGATCATAATTTATGAGGTGCTGGGGGAATTAATTTTGTATGCCTCCTCTATTAGCAGTGTGTCTGAATTAACTTTAATATGCAAGTTATCATGTTAATCTTTGATACTAAAAAAGAATGTATCATCATTAACCTTCCTAGCCCTGAATTTAGCAGTGCAGCCCTTTATCAGTGGTAATAGAAGCAGCATTATTTCTTGGCTTCTCAGTACTCTGCCTATCTGTATGCAGTTCTACCAGTCACTTTGTAAAATCTCTGCTGATTCAGAAGCCCATTTTTCAAGCATTTGACTTTAACTGCCCATAAGTCATCGGAATTTGATTCCACCTTCCCTTTTTTTTTAAATTTTTTCAGTTTCCTCTAAATGAGAATAAATTTTCCACTGAAGGAGCCTTTTACAAAATATATGTAACAGCCAGTGGAAGAAGGTCCACAGGAAACAGGGGCAGGGATGAGTTCTATCCAGTGGGTATCACAGGCAAGCTCAGGCTAGGCAGGCAGGAACTGGTTTTCAGACCTCCAGGGTCCCTGCATAACTAAATTACAGCTAAGAAGGAACTTCTGTTTCAGGGAGCAGGAAAACAAATTAAACAATACCAGAAGATTTCCTGTTAAACATAATGGGAAAATCACCCAAACAATGCAAGCTAATACATCTTTCTGTCCAAGGATTCACGTGATATAGGTAAATTATAGACAAAAGAAATATGCAGAAAGTTCTATACCCCATTTTGATGAATAACTTTAATATTCCCAGTCCATTTATTCTATACGTGCTAATTTTAAAACGTGATAATAGCGGGAAAATGTTTGATAAATTGCATTTTGCCATCTTTTTCTTCTATTCACACCCCTAATTGAACAGCAAGATAATCAGAAGTTAGAGAACTTCTTAGAAAGGGAAAAAAAAGGCAAGAATAAGGCCTAAAGTATCTTAAAATGGAGTCTGAAAGGAAAACATAAAATAAAACTAGCTCTGTTTTCAACAAATGCAATAGCATAAAGTTTATAATTTAAAATCTAAACAAAAATACCTACACACTGAAACTAAATTGGCTGCCAATCTAACTTTTGGTTTGTGGGAACACTACCAATAATGAGACTGTTGACATATGATTTCAACTCTGGCATATGTGTAGTTTTTATGTTCTCCTTTTAGATCTAAAAATTATTTTCCTGGCTATTACATAAAGAGACGTGATATGAATAAGAAGGAATCTGGGATTTAGCTATGTCTATCTTCAAAGAGCTTAGAATCAAATAAAGTATTTCCTAAGCTTCCGTTAATCAGCTTGTCTAACACGACACCCACCATACACTCCTCATAATTCACAAGCTGGACTATTGTTTACTTAATATGTTCCATAAAATAGATTCATGTTCATCTGCTTGCATTTATTTTCATAGAAAACTTTAAGGTTTCACCATGATTGTGAGGATATTTACCTCGGAGACTTCAGAAGTAGTCACACATAGACAATAGGTGTTGTGATATTGGTAGACTAAAGGTCACTTTGATGAGGATGTTTCCTTTGATGATTCTCTTTAACATTTTGTCAAAGTGAAAATTACCTTTCCGTTGCTTAAACATTTTATGTTGTTAAAATGAAGACTACTTTGATGTTACTTCCTATCAGATAAAGTTAAAATTTTCTAGGTTTGTTTCCCTGTATTTCACCATAAAAATTATTAGAATTATAACTGAGGCAGACCAGAACTGAAAGGCTACTCTTGCTGTTCTCTAGAATTGCTGGCCTGCAGATAACAAAGCTAGTTGGACCTAATCCCAGTCTCTGCATGACAGTGCCAGACAGCCGGACTCTTCTTCACTGAATAATATGTACAGAACTCTATGGGTACACACCTGAAATTATCCCTCCCACTAAGCAAAACCATGTTGTATATTGTGGTACAGGCTCACACTTTGAGAAACACAAGTAGAAAGAAATCCAAATGGGGATTTCTGGCCTTTGATCCCAAATCTGCCACTAACTTGTGGCATGACCTTGGGAAGGTCATGTCTCCTCTTTGGACCACGGTTTCTTTAGCTGTAAAATGAGGATGGATTAGGCAATTTCTCCAAGAAGTCATTCTGCTTTACCTGTCTTTGTTTTTTGAAACTTTCTAGCACATTCAAAAATATCTGCTCATCATCTAAAATGTGTGGTTATTAATAGCATTTACACTGTTATCTGAAAGTCTTACGAGGAAGAAATAGTAAAGGTTTAGAAAGATCAGCTACTTGGAGGCCAAAGAACCTTTTGAAGCTGTTGTTTTGAAAAAATCAATGAAATTGATTGCAATCCACACACAACAAAACTGACTACCCAAAATATATACCTGTGCTTCACTGGGCTTGGAAGCCAGTGGCAAAGTCTCTGCTTTAAATTGGTCTTATAAACCGGTGGCTCTTCACCTGCCTGTGCTAAACATTCATTTATGCCAGTTGAGTGAAAGAGGGTGTTGATTGCCAACTAGTAGGTTTGTCTCTATCCTTCCTAGGAAAGATATAGATTGTGATAGGAGAAAAACAACCAAACAGATCACTAGCTAAAAATTCACTAAATATCTACAAGCTTGTTTATTCGTAAGATCTAGCAGAGTTAAGCAAGCTTCCCCACCCGTAAAATAGTGACAACAACCTACTTTATCAGGTTTCTATAAGAAATTATAAAAGTAACTTATTATAATTATTGTTCTATACATGTATATCCTTATCCTCTTTCTCACACAATTTCTTTTTCCTATCTCTTTTTTTTTTTTTTTTTTTTTTTTTTCAGTTTTTGGCCGGGGCTGGATTTGAACCTGCCATCTCCGACATATGGGGCTGGCGCCCTACTCACTGAGCCACAGGCGCTGCCCTTGAGAGTCTGAAAAAGTCAATTCAAGCAACATTTTATTTTTAATGCTCTGCATTGGCTCCATGTTTGAACTGATAATAATAAAAATGAGCATAATAATTATAAATGAATAATTCAAATGGAAAGAATACTAATACTAATTTTCTCCTATCATTATGGAGCATTCATTACCACCCAGGGGTTGTGCTAAGCATTATTTCCTTTAATATTCACATTTAGCCCCATTATTATCCACATTTTATAGATCAAGAAAGCAAGAACCAAAGAAGTAAGATGACATTTCCAAAAGTACTGATGGACACAACTCAGAGGTTATGAAACAAAATGAAAAACCCCAAGTGCCTCTGTAGAACTCAGGGCTTTGATGAGGAGTTCATCCGAGAAACCCTCTCTATACATTCGAGGCTCAAGTTAAGATCACAAAAAAAATCAGAGGTTATCAAAGAGTATTTCTGATCCCTGAAACTCCTTGGGGCTTCTTGCATGTTTGTTTTGGGAGGTTTTACACAGTAAGAAAGACTCCAACCTCTAGCTCCCCTCTCCTCTGGCACTTGGCTTGTATCTCTACTATAAAATATTCATTCTGCATTATAATAAAGAGCTTCTCATTTTGCAAATAAAATCAGTCTCCTTGAGGACATCACCATATTCTTGTCACCTTTGTATTTTCTAAATGACCACACAATATTTTGTTTATGCCAGAGAATCGATAAACATCTAGTGAATTGGAAAATACATAGTGAATATTACTTCCCTTCATCAAAACGTTAGCTCCATGTCACATGTGGAACTTGACATGTCAGAGAGAGAGTAAAAGATACAGGTCTTGAGAAGGAAAAGACTTAAACTAAAGATTTAGGGGTCATGAGCACCAGATGGTGTTCCCCGAGGTGAGAACAGAGGGAGCAAAACTGAACCGCAGTTGAGAACCCAACCCTGTGTAGTTGTAGAATAACCTGAATTTCTCCAAGGCAATTAAGTAGTCCTCCTCTCTCTGTACCTCTCATTTCTGACCCTCAGGCCTAGAAATAAGGACCCAGAGATTTGCAACTACGCAGTAGTGCATTCTGAGGCTGTCCCCACTTCCCAGTGTCCACAAAACAAACAAAACCCCCCAAATAATGGAGGGCTGCCCAGTGTTCTCCCCTAGGTTGGCAAGAGAGGGAGAAGAAGTAAATGGTCACCTTTGGGCTGACAGAGCCAAAAGCCACAAGGGCCTGGCCAAAGAAAGGAGTGTGGCCCCCTAAGTTACAAGAGTACCCAAGAGCCACACCTCCTGCCGTCCCTCCTAAGCCCCGGGGTCAGTCTCTTGATGTACATGGCTGAGCTCTCTGATAAACCGGAAGAAGCAACAACACATGTTACATCAGGGAGTTATTTTCTCCTTTTCCTGCTGAACTGTAGTACAAGCCCTTCAGCTGCTTGCAGACAGGTCCCACCCCCTATCAAGATTTGCGACTCACTGTAGCCCCTGAACCGCCACAAATTTTCCTGAGAGGTAACTGGGAGCTGCTTGATTTCTCGGCACAGTTTTGAACAGACAGCAGAATGCTGTGGGCAGCCTCCTGTTACCTGGATTGTAATTGATTTTAAAACCTGCCGCTGCAACCAGAGACGGAGCCCAGAATCCCCATAAACTAACAAAACAAAGCACCCTTCTACAGATGCAGGGTTTGGGAAATCTGGGACAGTGGCAGGGGAGAGCCTGATGAAAAGCTGTTTTTTGAGACCCACACAGACATTTGCATGGAGAGAAATATTCACCTAACAGTGGGGCAATGTTGTCCTGACTGCCAGCCCTTTCCAGGGGGCCCAAAGACTGATGGAGACCCTGGTCTCATGCCAGGAAACAGGGACCTGGCCCTGACAGACCCTCCGTGACACACCATGGATCCACACACTGCAGCCTGTGTGGACAATTGCCTGAAAACCTCTGAGCACAGTGAGTCCTTCACTGTCTTTTGTGTTAGGCTGACACTGGTGCCCTCAAAACCCTAGGATAACGAAATGCTTTTTAAGCAGTTTGAATAGTATTTGAAGCTGCTACCTCTTTTTCTATGCTGTCCTGGCAACACAGACTTGCTGACTACCAAAGACGGACAGGATCTTAGAGCTCTCACTCTTTGACCATACAAATGAGAAATGGCACCCAGAGAGGATAAGTGGTTTATCCAAGGTCACACAGCTTGTTAGGAGCTTTCCTGGGCTATAGTTTAAAATCTATTAACTCTTAGTACAGCAAGCCCTTGAATAACAATGTTTCCTTCATCATTGTTTTGTTATAATGTAAATGAGAAAAAAAAAAACTTGGCCACCCATTGCCTTGTGTGAGCTCTCTCCACAGGGACAGGAGGGTTATCCTAGGGTTTTGATTGTCCCTCTCTTTGCAGGGACCTCCCACAGCCCAAAGCCGCACACATTGGATTCGATAGCAAGTCTATATTGTGCCAGTGTGAGTGTGTGTACTGAGTGTGCCCTGCAATGGGATGGTGTCCTATCCAGAGTTGGCTTCTGCCTGGTGACCTCAGCTGCCAGGCTGGGCTCTGGCCACCTGTGACCTTGAACTGGAATAAGTAATTAAATAATTTATCTGAAGGTACCTATACCTCACACTTATTTCAATGTTTAATGCTAAAAGTGTTTGGGGTCTTTATTTAGAAGTTTGGTGATGTTTTTGTGATCAGAAATATGTTTGTAACTCTTAGCTATATCAATTAGCTGTGGCTGAGTTGACTTCATTGCACATTGCATCCCCTAAAGTCACAGTTTCCAAGAACCTATCCATGACATTAAGTGAGGACTTACTACAGAATGTTTTCTCCAATAGATGTTAACTTCCTTCAACTAAGGCCATTGTTCCTCCGTCCTTGAAATTCTTACTTAGCACATCCTTGGGGCCAGTTATTGGGAAGACAAGGGAAACATACAGTCTCTACCTGGAGTCAGGATGCCAGTGTTACGTGAGTACAGGGAAAATCTCTGAGAAGCATGAGAAGGAGGAGAGAGCCTCTTAGACCCTACACGGATTCTCACTGCATTTATCTGGCTTATAAAGAATCAGATATGAACAGGGAGAAAATGCCTACCGGCCTAAAAGCTGCCTGCATACCAGGCCCAGAGGTACTGCACTAGGTGCCAAATTCTCTTACCAGGGCAAGAGAAGTTGACAAAGTTCTCATCCATTTGGGGGAGCCCACAAAGATTTCACTGGGGAAAGATGTATTAGAATGACCCAACTCACATTAAACACACACATGCACACACACTTTCATTGAAGGGCGGACCTAAAATCTAAAAGCCTAATGAAACCAATTTACAATCACTCACACTTTCATATGAAGAATAGTTCACAACTATGGCCCAAGACGAAGGAGGGAGGAGGGGGGAGGTCAAATCGAGGGACGGTGAATGGTGAGATCACACCTATGGTGCATAATGCAAGGGTACCTGTCGGATCTACTAGTATAGAGTACAAATGTCTTAACACAGTAATTAAGTAAACAAGATGAGATATATATTAACCAGTGTGATGTAAGCATTTCTAATTCTCTATGAAATCAGCACATTGTATCCCATAAATGCATTAAGGTATACATGATCTATGTGTTGATGATTTAATAAAAAAATAATAATAAATAAATAAATAAAAACCTAGTTAGAGCTGACTCTGTCACCGCCTGGTAACAGAGTCCAGTTTACAGCCAGACCACAGTGACAATGACCAGGTCAGACTGAGCTCAAGCGGGTGGGAAAGAGCCAAGTCCTCCTTAGCATAATAGTGGCAGGCTCAGTAGATGCAACAGGACCAAGGCCAAAGTCACATTAGTAGGGGAAATATTTTGTCCCCAAATGAGATTAGATGGTGCTGTGTCTGACAAAAAAATACTGCTTGCCTTGGCAGGTATGCCTTCCTTCTTAGACGGCCCGGAAAGAAAACTGGCTGGAGCTCTCTCTGGGAGGGAAAATGAAGGGGGTTCCTATAGCCCCCAAACGCTGACCCTGATGGGACTGGGCAGAGCAGCCGCCAGGGTCTGGCTGATGTCTGGAGCAGATGTGAGTTGATCAGGCTTTAGCAGAGGGCAGGGGGCAAGGTGGCGTTCCTCCAGGGATGGGTGAAAGCAGAGGATTTAGAGAAGGGGCTTCTTGGGATGACGTAAGCAGGTGAGGTAGGAAGCCAGAACAAATGAGAGACAGACAGACAAGGACAGATAGACCCGCACAGCTGACAGCTGGTGTGTGGCGGGCCTCACTCAGTCATCTTGTGAGTTCCTCCAGAAAAAGCCTTGGAAATACCCCGCTCCACCACCACCACCAGCTCACCGGGTTCACTGCAGGGACAGAAGTGGTACCTGAGAGCCAGCAATGGCAGAGACATCCTCCGGCCACTGGGAACACCCGGGGCACAGCCAGTAAAAAATGACTCCCACACTACCTCCTGCGGTACCAAATGCACCCTCTGAACCAGGTAGAGAGAAGACCACACTTTCAGTGATAACAGTTGGTGTGTGGGCAGAATATTGGGCCAAGGGCTTCATCCTGACTCTCCGGCCTTGAGAGGAGCCGTGAATTCTTTCAGGGCCTTGCTGGGCTCCTCTGTCAAATGGGCTGGGGAGGGGTGAAGCAGACAGTGGGAGGGAGTTCACTGCACTTGTTTCTAATTCTTTAGTAAGACGTTTATTAGGGCAGTTTCGGGTTCACAGAAAAATTGAGTAGAAAGTGCATAGTTCCCATATACACCCTCCCAACACCCCCCCAACAGCCACCCCCCTGTCAGCATCCCTCATCAGACCCAAATCAATCTTGCACATTATGCTAAGTGAAAAAAGCAAGCCATGGAAAGATAAATACTACATATTTCCTTAGACTTAGAATTTGGGGCTTAAAATTATCTCGGAGGTACAGTTAGACAGAGCTAGGCTAGCAGAAGCAGGAGGAAATGGGCCTGTTTGTTACTGATGCGAAGGTCAAGCCTTTTCAGTGTTTCCCTGAATTGCTGCATTTGACTCTCTGGGCAGCTGGTTGCCAACCTCCCTTCTAGCCCAGGCATTTGATGCCCGGTATGCTAAATTCTCCAGTGCACACAGGTATGCGCAATCCTTCCCATGACTCAGGATAACTCCCCACTGGCAGGTAGAACCGAGCATGTGTTTATCAGTCTCATTTTACAGACAGACAGGGCTGAGGCATCAGGAGCTGGGCCCAGAGTCTGACAGGCATCTCCTTCTTGTCTTTTCTGCCACAATTTTGGGAGGACTGCGTGAAAGAAAGAAGAATGCCATATGCACACGCTGCTGACCTTCCCCGTCACCACAGTCCCTCCTCAGCCTTGAGCGTGGCCCCACAAACACTTACCACAGTGTTTTTCCTTGTTTTTAATCTCACAGCACACTTGAACCTCTAGTTACACTCCTGCGGTACACTTAAATCATGTTGATCCAAAAAAAAAAAAAAAAAAAAAGAGTAAGAAAAAGAATATACTTACTGAGCTTTGAACTTCTTTTGAACATAATTTAATTAACAATCTTAAACACTTTCGCAGCACACCTGTTGAAAATCACTGACGTACGAGCACAAATCAGTTACTAGTCACTACACCGAATGCTGGGGACACAGGCAGCACTGTGGCCTGGATGCGAAAAGCCTGCAGCTAAGTCCCAGCTACCTGTCTGAGACTCAACATCAGCACCTGCGAAAGGGAGGCAGGGCTGACGTGCAGCGCACGGAGATGGCGCCACGTGGCTCTCAGCAGGGACCCTCCGGCAAGTCAGCGAGCGCCACGCGTACTAAGTGAGAAGCCCGGTTTCCGCCACCCAGGGGGCTGGCTGCAACCCAAGTGCCATGCCGCCCCACGGTGCACTCAGACACCGAACCCTCTGACTACAGTTAGCTCAGGTCCGCCAACCTCAGGGCGAAAGGGGTCTGACTTATTCCCTAATTCAAGTTTTTGTGAGAGATGATGAAAATTAGACCAAGGGATGAATGAATTCATTCTCTCCGTAGGAATATATAGGAAACAGCAGAGCTGAGAAACCAGGTCTCCTGAGTTCAGCCGCACATTCTATGACGCTATAAGATGACTACAAATAATAGTAACATGACGACCAGTTCCCGCTAGTGATGATGATGACGACGACGCTCAGATTATCCGCCCTTGCTAAGGACCAGACCTCTCTACGCCTCTCATGGGCATCAGCTCATTTAGCGCTCACGACAAACCAACGAGCGTTTCCATTTCACAAGCGAAGGTTCGGATGCTGCTCGAGGGGAACGGTCCTGGCTAAGGTAGCAAGATCAGGACTCGACCCAGGCTCTTCTTTTAAACAACTGTCCCATGTTGTGCTTACACCGGAATTGGGAAGTCTCTCCTCAAATAATTTTACCCGCTTTAGCTGAAGCCACAATTACAGCCTCATTTGCCTTTGGATAATTGGCTTCCCTCTTCGCTCTGGTGTCTGGTTCCACTTGGGCAGTCTCTCCAGCCTGGATGGTGTCACACTCGGCGAATTGGCTTTGGCTGCTAATGAGGACTCTCAGTGTGGTAGCATTTAAGCGCCTAGTATTGCAGGGAACGTCCACACACAGACACACCCCCTGCCATCAAGCGACAGCACAGTTGTGAAAACATGTCCCTCCCGAATTGGATCATGTCACTCCAACTCCTTACTCAAGGACAACACAGTCTTCTTTATTCTGAGTCTATCACACAAGAAGGGAACAAAATCCTGTGTGTGACTACGTGTGTGTGTGTGTGTGTGTGTTAGAAAGAGAGATCGGAGAGGGAGGAGATAGGAGAGTCACAGCACTGGGAAAGCTGGCCGAGGTCCAGGCCCACAGACAAAGAAATATTAAGCAAAGAGGACTATGATTTTTCTATTAAAGCTATACATTTCAGGAAGTTTTTCTAACATATAATGAAATAAACATAACTGTCCATAAATAATAAAATATGGAAATCAGTTTAGCCCATCTATACAACAGAGTCCTATGAAATCCTTAAAAATAGAACTGGAAAATGTTCCCGATAATTCTCAGCAAAGAAAGCAGATTACAAACCTAGTGAAACACTACCCAAATTCTATAAACCATACATGATGCAGAAGAGAGGAAGAATAAATAAGGTTTACATCATGAAATCCTAAGCATTTTATATATTTGTAAATGTCCTATAATTAACTCACAATATTTTGAGAATACTAACTTTTACAAACAATAAATGCCATTTCTCCCAACTCTGGGCCATTGTCTCCAGAAACACGCCTGGTAAAGTTCACGGTGGGTTCTGAGGAGCCCATTAGCAAATGTGTCAGGCACAGAAGAATCCCAAGTCTTATTGAGGCTGAGAGGCAGGGGTCTGCAGCTCTGACACTCTCATGTCCCCACAGACTGCTGTCCAGAGAGGGCCCGTGTCTACTCACCGGCCTTTCATATGCAACTAACATCCTGCCTCCTCTGTAAACCTGCCCCCCCCCAAGAGCACTGTTCTCACTAAATTCTGGTAATAATCATGTTTATAAAGTTATTTATAAACCTAATAATTTATAAATTATTGTATTTATACATTTATAAAACTTGATTCTAAAACAAATTTGTTAAAACCATATAAACTCTATAAATTATAAATGGATACCAGAGTCTGCTGTCTTGGGCCCATATGTAGGTTTTATTCAGCCTGTGTATCATTGAAAAATAAATCAGTAGGTTTCATACACAAAAAATAATCCACTCAGGTAGTTCTCTTGAAAAAAAGAGAGACAGGGCAGCACCTGAGGCTCAAAGGAGTAGGGCACCAGCCCCATATGACAGAGGTTATGCGTTCAAACCGAGCCCCGGATGAAAACTGCAAAAAAAAAAAAAAAAGAGAGACACTGAGAACATGGGGATCATGGCACTGACTCACTGCTATCCTATTTCCCCATGGCTCAGGCTCTTCTGTGGTCCTCACCAGGCCCTATTGCCTCTCTCTGTGGCCTTAATGGGAGAGAAAGATCTTTCCATATACTTGTTTCCGTCAAAGGTCGGGAAATGAATGAATGATCAAATGGCACTGAGTTTTAGAAAAAAATTAAGTACAAGAAACCAGATTTCTTTGTGAAGTACAGAAAGTTCCCACATGTTTAGGCAAGTAGAAAAATCTGTGTTATAAAAATACAACTGAAGATGACAACAGGAATATCTATTTGAATCTATCCTATCAGTTTCATAATAACCATGACTTTACCCCTTGACTCATTTAAATTGCCTGCCTGGCCTGACTGGGCTCAAGTCTGGAGAGGTCTTGGGGTAAAGCCTCCTCCTTCCAGGCTGTAAGCTCCCTGGGGGCAGAAATCCTTCCATTCCAGATGTCATACAGGACAGTGGGTCTGAGGCTACACTGGGCAATCAGAGCAGTGTTTGTTAACCTTTTTTTATTTCACGGCACACTTGAACCTATAGTTAAACTTCCATGGCACACTTAAATTATGTTGATTTTTAAAAAAGAGTAAAAAAAAAAAAAAGAATATAGTTACTTTGCTTTGAACTTTTTTCAAAAATAACTTAATTAATTATCTTTGAAAATTTTCATGGCACACGGGTTGAAAATCACGGAGACAGACCTAAAGTGGAAGGCTGGCTGTGCCATATTACTTGGTATGTGACTGCTGG
Source organism: Perodicticus potto (assembly GCA_963574655.1). Classification (NCBI taxonomy): domain Eukaryota; kingdom Metazoa; phylum Chordata; class Mammalia; order Primates; family Lorisidae; genus Perodicticus; species Perodicticus potto. The sequence continues at coordinate 16,812 of CAUYRH010032412.1, read as the reverse complement.
CAAGTTTGTGGACCTCTCCACCCTTCGGTTTCCTCACCTATAAAAAAACCTAGTAATAGTAATACCTGCACTTCACAGGGGTGTCATGAGAATTCAATGAGTTAATGTATGAGAAGCTTAACATAGGACCTGGCACAAAATAAAAGCTGAATAAATGGTGGCCACAAAATTATTTATTAGTGTATGTCTTTCATATTCTCCACAACACAGTGCTACTGTATTTTTAGATTTTTCAATAAATATTACTTGAACCGAATGAATCTGCAGATGGTTTTCAATTCAAATGGTTTCATGGTCCTAAGGAAACTTCCTTCTATTCTAAGAAGATGCTGGGGGGTGGAAAACAGCAAAATCAAACTTAAACAGATCACCACAAAAGTCTCAGGACATTCTATTTTTATTTATTTTTTTTAAATTGAGCAATAATAATAATAATAATGCAAAAAAAAGTAACATTCGCATTGTCAAATAAGAGTATGTCTATTACAGAATGCTTTGACTCTGAGGTTCAGCATGGAGTCATCAGTTAACTTCTACTTATTATTTTTTTTCCCAAAGTCTCAAAATCTCAGGACATTCTAAATCCTGCTTTGCTATAATCCAAATTATCCATGATTGTAATTTCACAGTGAAAACAAACAAGAAAATTTTGGAATAAACTTGTATGCTTACAAAGATGTATACCACTTTTTCATTATGTCTGTTTCCACTAATATAAAAAATCATTCCAAAATTGGAAAAGAATCCCATAGAATATGGACTGGAAAGTACGGGAACAGCCTGATTTGCTGTTCTCTATTTTTAGTGATTGTAAATTATAATATATATTCACACACACACATATTTGCAGAGGAGTTGGTTTAGATTGCCATTAAAAAGTGATCTGGGATTTTTTTTCTCCAATTAAATTGTACTTCATACTGCCATTAAAAGTTGCTATTCTAAGTATTTTTGGAAGTTCAAGAGGAAATTTTTTCTTTGATTGTATGCCAATTTTTTTTAATTCAGCCAAAAAAAAAAAAGACCCTTTAATAAGTCTCTCTTGGATTTGTTCTGCAGTGTATTAAAAACTGTCTTCTCTGATTCTCGATCTGAAGGTTTCTTTCTGAGAATGAAGTCTGTGATCAGTCACATTGGAAAGGGAAGCCAAGATGAGACGGAAAGCCCTTCTCAGATCTGCAGAGAGGAAGGGATGTTTGGAGCTGGATATGGCTTTGCAACAGTGTAGCTGAGAAGGACAGAATGGCCTCCCTATTTGAAGATTCTTGATGCCTCTAAACACGCTAACGAGAAAAAAACTTAAGTCCTCAAAATTCACTGGTTCTTTCTTGAAGATGTAAAGCTGGCTCTGGCATATAAATCCATGTAACTGTACCAGGATTCTGGGCCTGACATCGCTAATGACTGACTGTGTAACCTTGAGGGCATCATACAAGTCCCCTTCATTCATTTAACCTTCTATAAAATGGCTTCATTTCTTGCCCCCAGCACAGGCAGGACACAGAGAAGTGCTGAGGGCAATATATGCATAGAGGAGGGATTTTTAGGCCCTCAGTGGCTTTACATGAGAAAGATTCAGAAATATTATCATTGTGAATCAAAGAAAGATTTTTTAAAATCATAGATTTTCATGGTTGGCAGAGTTTTGAAAAATCTTCAATCTCATCATTTACACTTGTTCTATAGAGGTTATGGGGCTTGCCCAAGATCATACATCTGGGCACCAAGGGAGCTAAATACCTAAGTGGTTCACAGAATGTATAATATGCACTCAGCAAACATCACCTGCTGTTGCTACTGTTGATGTCATTATGGTTACTGTGGGTCAGGTCTCCTTACTCCCAGATCAGTGCTCTTTTTATCAGATACATAAACATACCATAAGAATGTTGCCCTCTAAGCCCAAGAAATCTCTTGTCCTAAGAAAAATTATTTCAAAACTGATAAGGTACAAGTCCAGAAAAGACAATGCTATCTATGTCTTGGCACATAATTCTCAAGATGCTAACATCACAATGGAGCCTGATTTTGGACTTGACTTGGAAAGGAGAGGCTCTGCCTTTCTCCTGACCCTTTCGGCCATTCAGCCCTCAGTTAGCAAAGAGCACCTGCCCGGGGACCAAATCCAGGGCAGGTCCCTGTCCTACCACACCCCTGTCCTTGCACCAGGGAAGAGCAGTGTCCTGGAGATGCAAAATGACACGAGCACAGAGAAAGGAGAAACGATCCCACAGACGAAGTTGGGAAATGTTATGGCCAAATGATGGGAGGCCACAAAATCAGATTCTTACCTTGTACCATACTATATAAAACATAAATTCTGCAGATGGATTTAGAACTCACATATCAAATTGAGTTGACTATTAAGGTGATCAATACATTTGATTGTATTAAAATTAAGTATTCTGTTCATAAAAATGCACCTTAAATAAAATCGAAAGACAACTGATGAACTGGGAGAAGATATTCACAATGCATAAAATCAGCAAAAGATAAGTAGGAAGACTATATTAAAAATCCTACCGCTCAATAAGAGAAATACAACCAAGCAGTAGAAAGCAGCCGAGAAGCGAAATTCGGGCGGCAAAGAAAACAGACTTTCAGCGTCACTGGGGATCAAGCAAATGCAAATTGAGGCAGTGATGACATATTTTAAGCTTGTTTTATTGGCAAAGATTAAGAAGTGGGACATGCCTTGCTGGTAGGAGTGTAAAGTAGTGCAACCACCTTTGGAAAACAGTTTAGCACCAACTCTGAAAGACTCAGATCCCTTGTGACCAAGCAACTCTACTAGTATTAACCCCCAAAGGAGACTCTTAAACATTCATGACAAGAGACACATATAAGAATGTTCTTAGTAGCAGTGCTTATGATAGAAAAAAACTGAAACCACCCTGGTGCCTGAAATTGAAAGCATGAATGAACAAACCACAGTTTTTTTACACAATGGAATTTTCTACAGTCATTAAAACAATGAACTCCAGTGATCTGTAATATGAATGACTCTTAGTTAAATATTAAGCAAACAAATGAGTCCTCCCAAATTACCAACAGTTCAGTACAATTTCTGTGAAGTTAAAGTAATTACAGCACTAGGAATATAAACAGATGCAATGTGACTGCAGAAAGCAGTAGAATGACTAACTCCAGAAGCTTGTGGTTACCTGGAGTGAGAAAAGGGTGTGGGTATCTAAGTGATTTTCAACTTCCTAGTTTTCATTTCGTGTGGTGCATGGAAGCTTGATTTATTCTTAAAAATAACCAACTGAACTGGTAAATAAATAAAAGCAGGTCTGGCGTGGATCTGATAAGATGTATTATGAATCAACAACCGGGACTACAGCAGTTCTGTACAACCGGAGTCCTTTCTTTCTTTTTTCTTTTTTAAGAGCCACTGGTTCTTCAAAAATGTTGTATTTTGCTTCCAGGGTCCACAGACCAGCAGCTGAGAGCTGGTATCAGTAAGACAGAAAGCAGAGTAGGCACATAAAGAAATAAAACATATCCCTTATCCTGAAGACGTTCATTCCACCAGCATTGACAGTCACATAAACAGACAGATGCTAGAAGGAAATGTCAAATGTCATGTCAGTTTGCCCTCTGCACTGGGGGCCACTTCTCAGCCACACTGCCAGCTGTGCCTCTCACTACACAGGGGACAAGTGTCACCCACATCAGAATCCCTTGGACATCCTGGACTCTGGTATGTCCCTGACCCCTTCCCAAGTCTTCAGAGTTGGAATCTCTGGGGGTAGGGTCCAGGACTCTGCAATTTTCATATACTCCCCAGGGGCTTCTAAGCATTGAAGAATCTGTCTCTCAGAAGTTAGACACCTTGTTTTGGCCCCTTTGGAACTCCAGCATAAAGTCTGGAATCTCTTAAACCCTCTACTTTCATACCTTCCCCATTGGTCAAGGGAAGGCCATTCTGTTTTTATAGCCCCAGGGCAGAGAGATGAGGAAGTCCTCAGAAAGAAAGAAAGAAAGTAGGATGTAGGGGAAGGATTGGCTGCCCCTTCACTTGGTGTTGAGACTTGAAGCCATAAGACATGTGAATCTCAACATCCCTTCTGGGGCTAACATTCCCAAAAGAGCCATTTTAGGTAAATTGAGGGCAAAGCCAAATGGTTCTGGTGAGAAAGGGAAGGACTATTTTGAGTCAGAAAGACTGGTTAAATCTAGAGCCATAAAGATACCAGTAACTGGAAAATTTAAGTTGCCCCAGTACAAAGTGAAGACTCAAAAAGAAGATTAAACTAGATAACAAGCAAACAAAAAAAAACAAGAAACTTCATTTTCTTTGCACATGGAGCACGGTGCAGAAATTTGCAAACTCATGACAGCCGTATCCACAGCACATCCCCAGGGCCTGGCCTGCAGTAGGGACTGGGTAAGTGTTGAGTGGAAAGGAGCCAGATGCCGAGACGTCAGGGAGGCCTTACTGCAGACTGGAGGTCTGGTTTGGGTCTTAAAGGGATGAGTAGGAGCTACCTGTAGAGTGTGCCAGGGGGGTGGAGAGAGGAAATGGGAGGCAGGAGAAGGTCTTCCGGGCAGTACACGCAAAGGGCAGAACTGTGCAAGGGGTGGAAGCCGAGAGGCCCTCCGTGAGGCTGGAGCGCATCCTGACAGGGCGAGGCTTCATTCTCCTTACAGCCTTTTCCTGCACAACTGTCTCAGCATCTACACCCAATGTCAGCACCCCAGGTCTCAGGAAGCCTGCTGACCCCCCGTTGGCTGCAGGGGAGCTGCAGCTGAAGAAGCCCCAGACGGTAGAGCAATCAGGGGCAGCAGGAGTCCCATCCCTCTCCCAGGCCAGGTCCTTGTACACACCTGTAAGAAAGCTGGTTGCTGAGCATTGGAGGAGGGCAGGACGGAAGAAAACGAAATCCCTCAAGAGGAATGGTAAGGCACTTTCTGTATCCAACACAGAGAAGGAAGCCTTACCAATGAGAAAATAAACACCGTGTTCTCCTTTTTAGCCATTCTAGGAATAAAGCATGGTGTAGTGGGGGAAGACAGGCTTCATGATGCAGACGACTTGGACTCAGAAGCTAGCGTCCATACTTACCACCTGTGAGCGGCAGAGTCCGGGCTCACCAGCGAGGGCACGCATGTCACTTCACTCCCAGATGCCCTGGCATCAGGACATGCGATGGAGTCCAGCTACTGGACTGCGTGGAACTGGCATGTCACTTCCAGGCTGAGGTAGTCAGAACACTGTGTCCCTCCCCCCCCCTTCCCTGTTGCAGGGAGGTTACACGCACCAGGTGGCTTAACTTCAGGAAGGACTTATGAAAGGCATAGGGTCTTCATCAGACTCAGCGTGGGAGGAACTAGACTTTTCTGTTGTTAAACCACTGAGACTTGGAGATCAGTCTGTTGCCCCAACATCAAGTACTCCAATGTACCCTAATACATTGTGTAATCTTGGTGTCATTGGGATGAACATTATTTAACTTTATAGGCCTTGTTTTATCCCATGTATAAGATAAGGATAGTAACACATTATTGAGTTGTCGTAAATATTTAACATACTTTGTATAGCACCTGACACATAGTTGGCATTTAATAAATACAAATCTCTCCCTGTAATATACTCCCCATGTAGTATTATTATTCTTGTGGTTATTACAGTTACACAATAGATGCCATTTAACAAGCAACTGTGTCCCAGGCACTCTGCTATTTTTTCATAAGTTACTTCATTTTTGTAGCTAAAGAAACCAAAGCTCAGAGACGTGACTTGTTTAAAAGAACACAGCTAGTCAATGATCAAGCCAGGATCAGAAACCAGGATTTCCTGAATCAAAAGCCCCTTATTCTAATGGCGATATTCCTGTACAGTAGACACATTTTTCAGATGTGAACTTGAGGCTTGGAGGTGTTAGGTAAGATCACCAAGCAAAGTAATAACTGCTAAAGTGAGAGGAGTTTTCTCTATTCCCAAGGCAGTGCTGCGATGATACAACGAACAGAGAAGGTAAACCCTTTAGGGCAGCGGTTCTCAACCTGTGGGTCGCGACCCACAGGAACTGTATCAAAGGGTCACGGCATTAGGAAGGTTGAGAACCACTGCTTTAGGGGGTTGGGCACAATTGTTTGCATACCCCTCCCTTAACATCCCAGCCCCCTAGAACCTGAAGTGAGGCTCCAGGAGCTCTGGGTACTGTGAGCAAAGGCTAAGGGGGAGCGGGAGGGAGAAGCGCTACCTCTTCTCGATAAAAGGAAACCTGGATGCTCTGTGCCCAAAGGACAGTGTCTCAATAAACTATCCAGTGAAAAAACCCTCAAGTCTAGCTGAAAGTTAACAGTGAGAGAGTTTCCAAACCTGCAAGGTCTCTCCCTCCTCTTTCTCTGTCTGTCTGTCTGTCTGTCTCTCTCTCTCTCTCTCTCTCTCTCTCTCCATCGCTCTGTTTGTTTTGGAAGTAGAAATGCGAGCAATGTGGATCCTGAAGCAGTTTACACTGAACCAGATGGTGCCTCTGATTAGCATCAGACTAAAAAGACACATTCCTTGGAGATTAGGTTCTCATAGGGACAAATCTGTTCCCAAAGCATGGAGGGTCTGGTTTCCTGTAGACTGCCCTTAGAGCGTTCTCCGGCCGTACCCGCATCCTTCCTCCCATCATCATCAGCAGGCGAGTCTGAGCTTGTCCTGAAGAAGACAGCAAACTATTCTTGGCAGATTTCTCTGTTCTCCCCTTGCTGAACTCCTAAGTCACTGACACAGGGCATGGCCTTTTTTGAGGAACCTCGGCTGGCGGTGGCTCCTACTCCTTTATATCCCAGACGAGCAAATCACAGGACACACCACTCACTGAGACACCTTCTGTAGCTATGCCCATTTTACAGACAAGGAAACGAAGACTTGCAAGGACTCAACAATTTACCTAAGATCACAGGTCAAGTCAGAGTCAAGGCTGATTGTCTCCATGAAAGAAAAAGAATTATTGTCTGGGTGTGTGGAGGGGTGTGTGTGTTAGTTTTAAAAGAACCAACGGGGCAAAATACCACAAAGAATGGCAGTCAGGTGTCTGGAAACTACCTTGATGGGCCTGTAGCAAGATAAACAACAAAGGAAAAAACCACAAACATTTTACTCTGACCTATACTTCTTCTAGACATACATAACATGGCCATTTTACAAAAATATTCCAGAGAAATGAAATAAAAATGGTAAATAAAAATCAAAATCAGAATAATAAGCACATACAGACCGAGGCCTGTATAGTCATTAAGCTTTGTGTTTCTCAGAGCATGAGGGCGGCCATGTAGCTTCCAGGGAAATAAGGAGGCTTGGTTTAGGGTGATGTGCAACTGTCAAACATGAAGGGACTCCATTTTTGCAAAGAAATCGAAGGTCAGAACAGAAGCCGGGAGACTGCAGGGAGCAGCAGGACAGATACCAACCCCAGTAATGAGAGTTCCTGCTCAGTGTGGGGCTGTCCTGAGCCCAGCACTGTGTGAAGCCCTTACACGCCTTACCCATCTCATTACCCCCACGCAATAGCCCTCCAAGACAGACACAGCTATTATTCTTCCCATTTCACAGACGTACTTACTGAGGATCAGAAAGGTCAAAACAATTTCCTATAGTCACACAGCTGAGAAGAGGCTGAACCAGGAATGAAGTGGAGGTCTAGTGTGACCCAAGAACCAGTGCCCTTAGCCAACCCTTCTCTCCTTCTCCACAGGATCCTCCTGAAGACAGGCCAAGAGGGTAGCCTGCCAAAATCTCAGAAAGTGCTTAAAAGCCTTCTGGCCCCTCTGCTTGATACCAATACAAATGTTTGAGGCTGCGAGTACAAGCTGATGTCACCGAAAATACTCCAGGCAATTTGCACATCTGGCAGTTAAATGAGCGCAGGCTCAAAGCAAATCACGTCCCCAAGGCACAGGACACTTCACAGGGAGAATAACAGGAGGAATTTCATTACAGCTCAAACTTGGCCGGAGGAATCAAACTCACCTTATTTAAGGGTATAAAAAGAGATACTTGCCCAGGAGCAATGGACACCCAATAAGTGTGTGTGAATTCTGATCCTATTCTTGAGACCGTGACTTAAGAAATGTGATGAGCTGAAGTTTCCCTTTGGAATATTTTGGTAAGAGGTTCACCTAACGCGTAGATAGTGGAGAGGCATCATCTTTCAGCTGTGTGCAGACACACGTGAGCTGAGGATGGACAGACTAGTTATATGTTGCATTCTCTTGCAAATGGGTTCCCCAAAGGGCACTTTGTTTGTCCGCTTTTACTCTCTGTATGTATTTAAAGGTAAGAATTTTGCATTTCTTTTGCAACTGTGCACAACACAAAGGCTGGCCTTCTGTCAGTTAATATTAATCAAGGGGTTTTGACTGAAGCTGAAGCACAGACACACAGCAGGGCTGGGAGGCAGCAGCTGTCCGGCCTGCCCTCTGATCACGCTAACCCTCAGGGGCCGCCTCCCAGCCCAAGAGATGTGACTCGAGTAAAGGAATTGCTCCGACTTCCACGAGCCTGGAATTGACACCACCTGCCCAGTCCGGGTGGTGCCCGCGCTCCATCTGACTTTTCAGCCAAGCCCGGCCCCTGACAATGACAGCAGCTCTGAACAAGGAAGCCGAGCCAAGTAGCCCGCTCTCTGCTCCTGTGCAGCGCCATATGTAGCTAGAGTCGTCCTTGTCACGCCCCTAGGACAAGACTCAATTTGTCTCTGCAGTGACACCACCTGAGATCCTGGAGGGGTTGTCAGGGCAGGAGGGGATAGGCATATATCAAAACTTTCAGAATGAGGGCAATTCATTTGGAGGTGGAAGTCAGAACTTCAAAAACACAGGAGTCTCACTTTTAAAAGCCCCAGTAATTCAAGAAATGCACCAAAACTTATTAGGATTAGTCTCCCATCACCTCACACAAAACACCTTGTACAAACAAACCACACAGGGATTGAATTAATCTGTTGCCACACATCTGTCTAAATGGTCAGGGAGCTACACATATGAATATTAAAATCATAAGAAGAACACTTTTCTTCCCTATGTCCTCCTCTGACCCTTAATTCCAGGGATAAAATCCAGACAACGATTTTGGATGCACCATGTTAACCAGGCTTTGGAAGAAAACATCTTTACAGTGAAGTGGTTCCTGAATATTTCTGTGATTACCAGGCAATTTGCATAAATATTCAGACATCACTCCCTGAATAAATTCCAGTTGGGTGCTGGTTGATCCTCTGAATTCTAAGACCTCTTATTTCTTGCAAGGTTTGCTTCTCATTTTATTATTGACATCGGTGTGGACAGAACAATTGTAATTTGAATGAGTTGGTCTCGGGGGTATAGAAAACAGTACTGACCCTCAAAAGTAATTTCTTCACCCTTACAGACAAAAGTGGAAAAAGCAGAGTTTCTGAACAAGTAATTCATTTACATTGAGCAAAAGGCATCATCTATTCTGCCCAATCTAGCATGTTGCTGGAGAAGAGACAAAGGATGAATCGGGACTTCTAAATCCTGGTTGGTCCTATCTGGAGGAGCTTTGCACATCGAGTTGACTGATCTCAAAAACAGGGAACCCCTCCCCCAAGTCTCTTGACAATGGGGTTAATCAGAGACCCAGTGGTTACCAGTTCAGAGTAAGTAGAAGCTCTGACCATAAAATATTGTCATCCTCTGATCTCCAAACACACACACCGTTAAGTGAAGAAAGGCAAAGTATAAACAGTTACGTAATATGCTACCATTGGACTGCTGATAATAGAATACCAGGGGAGAAAACATGGCATATATGCCCAAGACTGCACATCCATGGAGTGTCCTTGGAAGCAAACATAGAAAACTGGTTGCCCAAGGAAAAGGAACTGGGAACAGCCACGTGCAGGATCTGGAGAGACCCTTATCATGTGGTACCCTTTCCTTGCACTTGCATTTTAAACCGTGTAAATACATTATCTATTCAACAATAATTTACATTCTTCTATAAACTAAAAGAAATCCTAATCCCTATTCAATCAAAATCTCTGAGATAGGTACCAGGAATTAGCATTTTAATAAGCTCTCCAGTTTATACTTACACACTCGAAATTTTGAGAACTTCTCCATTAAAGGCTCTTTCTACTAAAAAGAACTCCATCCACTTCCCTTCAAGTTAAGGACAGCAGTAATAAACCACACAGGGAAAAAAGTCTCACACCACGATGATCTAAAAGCATGACTCCACATTAAACCTTCTCAGGAGAGATAAACAATGCAACCTAAGCATTCCTAAAACCAATTTAGATTCTGATATCTAAGTTGTCAGCTACTTTCTACTTTTCCTGCTTATGTGGACCGGGGGAATTGTTAGATACGAGAAGTTTTAATCACCGGACAGGTGGCCTTCTCCTACAAGGCTTCTGAAAGAGGATGTGAGGCTTACGGCACTGCCCTCCCAACCCTCCACTCTCCCCCAGCTCCCCAGCAGGGATGCTTTGTACTCACCTTGCTTTTTAAAGAGGTTGCTCTGAACTATCTCGTTCATGGACTGTACTTTCTGCTTCTGGAGTTTCACAGGTGGGATGCAGGTATAGAACTCATACAGGAGTTGGCTGAGGGCAGGAAAAACAGGAGCTGGTAGAGCAAGGTTGACCACTGGCTCCCACTTCATAGCCATTACAGTCCATCCCTGGACTTCAGCTCTGTGGGGTCAAAAACTATACCATTCTGCTCCCCTTGGACTCCCATTCCTGGCAGAGTATCAGATGCACAGGAAGCCTTCAGTAAATATGTGTAAGTTGCTTGTGGCATTGAACATGAATAGCACTCAAAGAGATGTGAAAATCTGAAGATAATACCAAAAGGTATAGTCAAAAACTATACCATTCTACTCCCCTTGGACTCCCATTCCTGGCAGAGTATCAGATGCATAGGAAGCCTTCAGTAAATATGTGTAAGTTGCTTGTGGCATTGAACTTCAGTAGCATTCAAAGAGATGTGAAAATCTGAAGATAATACCAATAGCCCTGAGCACTCACTGTGCACCAGGCACATGTTTGCATTTTACATTCATTGTGCCATTTAGAGTTCACGGCTCTACAAGCTAAGAAATGGAAGAAGAGGGTATATCTGACTTGGATGCCCCTATTTCAACAGCATGATCACACTGAGATAATGAGTTCCTCTATGACACGAATGGAGCTAAGAAGGAAAAAGCAAAAGGGAGCCCATCTCCATCATCTCTTTAAATGTGCTTAGCTTGGTCTCCATTTGCAACTGTGGGGCTCACAGGGCGAAAACTAGAAGCCAAAATAATCTTCAAGCCTAGGTGAAATGGGGACATTTACTGCAAACAGCAAATTTTAGCCTACTTGTTCACGTTCCATATAATCAAAGAGGGATGTTTATTATACACTTGGTTTTCACCAAAGTCTGGCATAATAAAACTAAAAGGTAAAAATTCCACACTGGGATCCCTGAACAGGACTCCCATCATGTGCCCTGCTCACCCCTCAGGTGGGCATCCATCTGGAACTCCCCACGAGAGCCCTCTCTCCCTCCTGGGCTTGCTGAAGGAGCCCAGGAGAGCACAAGGTAAGCTCTCACCTGAGTAACTTCGCATCAAAGACCGTTTCCACGTCATGGAGGACAGATGGGATGTATTTCAAAGCCGCCACCTAGGTGGAAGGTGAAATAAATGTGAGTGATGCTCACAGCATCTGTGGTGACGAAAAGGGTCCTTCCCAACATGACCCAGATGAGGGTAGAAAAAGGACCCTGCATCGTGGGCACAACTATAATGACACCAGACTCTGCATGTAGATAAAACATGAGCACGTACTTCTTTGAATACAATATAAGTCACAACGTCTTTCTTCAAGGACGCAATAATGTCAAGTACAATGAACACAGACTTTGAAGTTACACAGATCCATGGTCAAGTTCTGTTTCCACACCTTATTTGCCATGTGGCTTTAGACAAAACACTTAACCTCTCAAATATTTACACATCTAGGAAATAGGGAATGTGTGCCTACCTCACAGGATTGTGAAAATTAAAAATAATACTTGGGAAGCATTCAGCAGAACACTAGGCATACTTTGGGTGTTTAATACATGGCAACTTCTATTATTAATGGAAGATGATAAGCTGGAATTGTTTTGCTGATGACAAGCATGGCTTGACCTGAGTTATTCGTATTTGCTCTCCCCTGGACTTGGTGAGCAATAGTGGGCACGATTTGGTTCAAGAGCTGGGTTAGGAAAGCTGAGCACTGTGGTGGATTATTTACTCCCTTTACATTAACTGATGTAACCAGCCACACTCACTCCCTGCACAGCAACACCACTTGCTAAGCAGCAGGGCAGACTACAGTTCTGCCAGGAGTTGGCAGTCACATAAATAGAAAATAATGTTTGTATCTAATGGAAGTATGCATTTTTTATTCTTTTTATTTTTCTGTATACTATAGCAGTTCTATTATTAACACATATCCCCCTCCAACAAGCAGACCAAAGTAAATATAGTGAAAATTAATTTCTTAAAGAAAATCTCACTCCTAGTCACATACAACTGGGATTCTTACGTAACCTAAATAATGATTATGACTATAACTGAGAATTTACAATGGGGCAGACACTGGGCCAAACATTACTAATAGATTATCTTATTAGTTACAGCCTTGCAAGGAAAATACTATTTTCATAGAGAAAGAATCTCTGGCACATCAAGATTAAAACCTAACCCAAGGTCACAAAGTTAGCAAGTGGAGAGCCAGAATTTGAATCCAGGCAGACTACATGTAGAGCTGTTCTTTGTAACCCTTACTCAAATGCACACCTTATTCAAATAGAACTGCCTCTGTCTTTATGAATTCATCTTTCTTTTTCTTGTTTATAATTTTTAAATTCTAAAAATTCAGTACTATATGTTTGATGTAAAACAAACAATTAACACATTGATTAGGTTAATAGATGTGCCACGTGTTAACATCATGGTAAGTTTCCTTCCAGACTGCTTTCTATGTATGAATGTGTGTGTGGACGTATGTGTGGTGTGTGTGGATGTATGTCAACATAGAGAGAGGTCTGCAACTTGCTTTTTGCAGTGAACCACAAACAAGTGGGATCCTGGCCTGCCATTTCACAGAGTGGATTCTCTTCATTTCTAACCACTACCTAACAATGCCCACATGGGTACTTTACACCTCTTTCAACTCACTGCTGCTGAAAGGCTCCATGGCATTTTCAGTTTTTCTTTATTATAAAACAGGTGATGGGAAAATAGTTAACATATGAATTTGTTTACCTATCAAGATCCCTGTAGAATGGATTGTTCAAAGAGGAAATCATGTTTTAAAACATATATACATATACCTGTAATTCTAGCACTCTGGGAGGCCGAGGCGGGTGGATTGCCCTAAGCTCAGAGGTTTAAGACCAGCCTGAGGCAGAGTGAGATCCTGTCTCTACAAAAAAAGCCGGGCGTTGTGGTAGTCGCCTGTAGTCCCAGCTACTTGGGTAGCTGAGGCAAGAGAATGGCTTAAGCCCAAGAGTTGGAGGTTTCTGTGAGCTATGATGCCACAACACTCTACTAAGGGCCACAAAGTAAGACTCTGTCTCAATCACTCAATCAATAAATAAATAAATCATATATACATATAAATGTTAGGCAATATTGTCAAAATGCCTTGCAAGACATGGCAGCCAATTTCCTTTTACTCACTGTCCCTTTCCCCATATCTTTGCTATCATTGGATATATGATCTTTTTCATTTTTGTTGACACAGTATATAAGTTGCAATTGTAATTTGCAACTCATTGGTCAGCAAGTGCAGTTGGGCATCTTTTCTGTATTTATCAAACGTGTATATTTATTAAACTTCTTATTTACATCCTTTTTCCATTCTTCTTTTTTCTTATTAGTTTGTGGGATTCTTCATGCATCATTAATTAACCCTTTTGCAGGAACACGTTTTGTAAGAATTTTCTCTGGCTTGTCTTCTTGTTTTATTGCACATAAAGGTTTCAATTTGCATGCTGTCAAAGTTGTCAGACTTTTTCTTTGTAGTTCTTACATTTTATATCTACAGATTTATTCTTAATTCTTTCAAATGTAGTTAACAAGAGAAAACAAAGCTCCAAATCAGTGTTTCCAAAACTACGTTCTAGGGGACGCTGGTGTCCCACAGGATGGTGCTACAAGGGTATTTGGTATGGGACAGGGGTCTGCAATCAGTTCGGAGAACCACTGGTTAGCAAAGATAAAGCAGTGAGATTTAAGCAACTTTTCAGACTTTTAATATGCTAGGCAGTCTTGTGACTGTCCTTCAGGCACTGATACCGTAGAGAACATCACAACCTACTTGGTCAGAAACATCTTCATTGGGCTGGGCAAGCAACAGAAAGGAGTGATGGGGAAGAGCACAGGGTGGCAGGAAGTGAGGAGGTGTGTGTCTAAAGAAAGAGTCATTCTCATCCTCTTGTATCACTGTGCCAGCCAAGTCAAATAACTCTTCGGCCTGCATTTCTCCCACAGGCTACCAGTTCACAACCTCTAAAGTCTAAAGGGGCACCATGTACTAAGGCAGCCACCCTGAAAAGGGGCCAGTCCAAGCCCTCCTTCTGACCCGTTTCTTCATCCACTCTTTGGCCAGAGACCACGGAGCCCACAGGGCCCTGAGTGTGAATCCCAGCTCTCCACCCAGCTCCTGAGGGAGCCTAGGGCTTCTGCAGCCCCCAAGTCTCAGCCTCCTGCTGTGCAGGGAGTGGGGGGGGGGGGGGAAATGCCGAGAACTAAAGCCTGGTGTGCACCTCAAAGGCCTGTGTGCTCAGTCTCTCCTTATCTCTTTACTCAAGCACCTGCCCTCATCCCCAGAGCCTGGACAGAGGATAACGTGTACTCATCACAGTTAAGACAAAAGCGAACAATCCGCCAGTGAGCTGGGGAGAGGCGGGACTTCGGAGTCTGCTGCAGGTTGCTGGCTTTCAAGAGCTGCAGGTCATTCCAGAGCTTTGGAGTGAAGCTACCAGAAGTGGCACAGAGCTGCCACTTGCAGGCTTTAGCTATCGGCACAGAGGACATGGGCAGGCTGGGGGCAGCTGCTAGAAGGAGCCAGTCTTCCCAGTGTCACCACTCAGGGCTGGCTCTGAAGTCAAGCACACTGAGCTCCTGTCACCTGAGACTCAGAGGGTGTTATCAACATGACAGGAGAGTATTAAACGATCCCTTGGTGCACACGGCCTCACAGAGTAGTGGCAGGCCTGTGGTACTCTGTTCCCACGGACACAGCCCATCTCTGACTCAGGAACAGCACCGAGTTCACCAGGGCTGTTGTTACAGCCAGCAACAGCCACAGGGCTCCTGCCCCTGTGAAACCTGACACACCTGGAGGACGACAAGTTCCGCCAGAGCTGTCACCAAGCTCTCCCAAAGGACAGGGCATCTCAGCCATAAGACTTGATGGTGACCACCATTTGTCACATCTGTCCAAGGCCTGGAAACTAGAAACAGATCCTGAGGGGCCACAGGGCAGTGGAATTGAGTGTTGAAAGGGCTGCATTCACTGAGTCCACCACCTTTACCTGTGACACTGTGTGAAAGGTACATAACTCTGTGCTCCAGTTTTCTCAGCAGGAAAGTAGAGAGAATAAAGTTATCTACCTTATAGGGCTGATGTGAAGGTGAAATGAAAACTACAAGCTTTCTCTCTGACTAAAGCTTCCTTGTTGGGAAAAACAGGTCATCCTCTCTGCCACTGAATCCATCGTTCTCAATATCACTGCTAACAGTGTGGTACATGGTTGAGAAGGGGTCAAGGTTAAAGAGTTGCTTAGCGGTTTGGGTTGGAACTCCAGCTCCTCCTGTTAAATATTAGATCTCATTTTCCTACCTCTGGTGGCTCAGGATACATTCTGTGGGCCAAGTCTCACAAATGGGCCACTTGTTCCCCTAGTTCGACATTGGAACATTTTACATCACTCACAAAAAAGAAAAAAGAAAACAAAAAAAGAGGGAAGAAGGAGGCTTTTTAAATTAGATTGCTGTGTCACTGTGGACCAAATACGTGCCCAGGGAACTCTTGTTCACCATTGTTTAGCTCTAATCCACCTGGCACTTTTGTAGAAGTCTTAAGTCTTTAATGAAACTGCCCAGTTTGGGAGTAGTGATTTAAAACCCAAACCCTGGGCTCACACAACCAATATTCAAATCCAAGGTCTGCTATGTTTCAGTTGCAGTTAAGTCACTCAACCTCTCTAAGCCTTCTTTTCCCTCATCTGTAAAGTGCAAATGAGGATATTTGGTTATTTTTTTTTCTTACTTTTTAATATGAAAATTATCTACCAGGTAAAATGTGCAGACTGTTAGGGTGATGGGTACACTAAAAGCCCAAACATCACCACTCTACAATCTATCCATGTAACAAAATTCCACATGCACCACCTAAATCCATTGAAATTTTTGAAAAGAAGAGCATTTGCTTTATAAGGTGGTTGTCATAAAGATAAAATGAGCTAATGATATATGTAATATAGCTCAATGCTTGACACATAATAAATGCTAAAACACAAAACTGAACAAAACAAAATGGGGGAAGCTAGTATTCACTCTTTCATTCATTCAGCCAATAGATATCCAAGTACTTTCCATGTAGCAGCTGTTCCAAGCGTCCTCAAACTTTTTAAACAGGGGACCAAGTCACTGTCCCTCAGACCGTTGGAGGGCCAGACTATAGTTTAAAAAAAAAAAACTATGAACAAATTCCTATGCACACTGCACATATCTTATTTTGAAGTAAAAAACAAAACGGGAACAAATACAATTCACACCAACGCATGTGGCCCGCGGGCCGTAGT
>CAUYRH010032411.1:0-19927 GCA_963574655.1 Perodicticus potto | reverse complement strand
AAGCCTGCCCCATTTCCCAAAAGTCAAACTGACCCAGCCTGCAGTTAGCCCATTGAAGGGTTGACAACTGCCATGGCAACATATCCTCCTTAGTTTAACGCTCTGCTTCTTCTTAGAAATTTCCCACCCATAACCTTTACCGGAGAACAATCTGCGGTTAGGGATCCTAGCAATCCAACGGCCCTGATCACGTCAGCTAGGGCTGCTTCATGGCCCTGGTCACGTCGGCTAAGGGCTACCTCCTTCTTCTAAACCCTATATAAGCTGCATTGTAAAAAATAAAATTTGAGACCTTGATCAGATTATAGACTTGGTCTCCTTCTCTGTGTCTGGTTTGTCTCTCATCCAGGTTGACTTCCCCTTGGGTCCTTGTTGAACCCCCCCGCTGGCTGGGGCACATTTCAGCTGCAAATCAAAAATGGCCTCTGATCACACAGCACTACGCCTTCATTAACACCACATTTTGATGACATTTTCTGTTTTAGAAAAGACTGAATAAAAGAAAGAGAAGAGGAGATAAAGGAAAATAGGGAGGCAGAGTAGGAACAAAAAAGAAAAGAAGAAAGGGAACGTAGAAGGAGGAGAAAAGAAACAAAATAAAAGGAAATATAAGCAGGAATTACATTCACAACTCAAAATCTCAGTTTTCTAGTTCAAACAATAGGAGCTCCAGTGGCGCAAGCAGTTAGCACGTAGTACTTAATATGCTAGTTCAAAGAATAACTTTTATTTTACAATTTGATTAAAATTAATAAATGAACACAGAAGAGAAGTGCGCTAAAATATTTATAATGCGCTATGCTACCGTCCACTTTTATTTGGTTACTGAAAGATAACCTAAGTAAAACTTAAAACTCCAAATATAGCAGTAAATCATTTAAAAACCAGAGGTGTGTCCTCTTTTTGAGGGAATTATGCAAAGGTACAAGAATATTTAAATTCTCATTACAATGGACTTGTTGAGGTGTCTGTGTATGTATATGTTGATAACGGGTAAAATTTTGAATTGCTATGTAAGTCAGAGGCCATTTACTTCAGAAATCTAGGTACCAATAGCATCTTATCCCCAATTCCTCATGCATAACATTAAACCTATTACAATTTTGGTACAGATGGAAAAGAATCTATATTTCAGTCAGGCCAGTAAAGCAATTTCTCATATAATCTGAGTTTATGTGAAAACGTAGGTATTTCTCTTTAAGTTTGCCATTATTAGTAGCTTGGATAGCAAGAATACATGCTTTTCAATAATGCATTGCAGGATTTTGGTGGCAGACAAAGAAATTCCTGAAATAGTTCTGACTGGAGCGCCACTAGAGGTATATATAACACCTTATATAGAAGGGGTTTGGGACCAGGCCAAACACATAAAACCAGAATAGAAGCACTGACAATTTTGTTTCAAAATTGGCGCACCCTGAGTTTACAGAACATCGTATTTTATGAAGTTGATTGATGTATTCTCTATCTTTTGCAGAATTGTCTCAGATTTGTATTATTTCAGTAAAAATTGATTCAGACAAGTCAGGGAGTTGCCAGGATCTGATCTGCCCCTATGTCACGTAATGTAGTTGTGTCATGTGGCTAATTACAAATTATCATAAAATAAAATTTGAATGAAAACTGAGACTCTCCCATTACCTTACAAACATATTAAAGTGCAATTAAGTTTCCAAAGGCATTAAAGTATGTAAATTTGAATTAAACCTTTATGGTAAACTTGTACAAATAAACCTGCTTATGTTTTCAGTGGTAACAGAAATATAAAACTAATTGTGAAGAAAAAGTAATCTTAGACAGAAGTGATACTGTAAAGCATATTCCCAATAGTTACATCATCCAGGAAACAGTAAACTGCAATGCATTTCTCTAAAATTGTTTTCAGCTTGTTAATTATGATCTCTTATATGAATGGCCTTTTTCTCCCTTCAATTATCTACATATATTTTCTCAATGCTACTCAGTCTTGGAATTACATCACTACCCAGAAGCATTCCAAAACCAAAATTGACCACATAATCAAATCACTGCTGTATTTTAGAAATATTTAATTTTTAAATGCACACTGATATTATGGATAATATCCTTTTGAAATAAAGTGAACATTCACTCTACTTTTTATGAGAGTGCTAAAGGGGCTACATCACGGGGAAATTAAAAATTCCACTTCCCATATTACACATTTCTTAGGAATATACACAGTTATGGAATAATAACAATTCTAACAAAATTGTTAAAATGTGTTTATGAAACTCTTAGCAGAGTTAAGTCATGCAGTTAAAGTTGATCCTTCCTCAATTACTTAGCTCAATCATTAACAACCTACAAGTTAAATAAATTAAAATAAAATTATTGCAGACTCTAAACCATAAAACAATCAATCCTCCCACCTACAAAACCGTAGGCACATTGGGACCATTAAAGTCACCTTTTTTTCTGGATTTGGAAAACACCATAGCAATCAGTATTGAATAGCTATAAAACCTAGCTAGCAAAAATGTGCAAGAAATGTTAAAATATGTGATTTAAAATGTAAACCAAGTAGAAGTCTTTAATCCACATCTAAGTGAAAGAGAAAATCAGGGAAGGGATAAAAGATCAGTTGTAAGGTAACAGAAACAAAGAGTTCAATGATACTTCAAACACATGTGTGCACACAGGAGGAGAGTGAACAAATCAGAAAGAGAATAAATGTATGGAACATAAACAGTGTTCCATTTCCCAGGTACTATGTATGTTACCTTATTTTTTTCATGAGACTCATGAAATGCTAATTTCCTTTTAATCTCCATTTTACAAATAAGAGAATAAAGATCAGAAGGTTAAGTAATTTTCCCAAGATAATATTAAGTGGTAAGCAAACTCAGGCATCTCTGATTTCAAACAGTGTGATGTTTCTACCACATGAGTTTCTGATTGTTTTAACTTCCTTCTTAACATCTCAGAACAATTTTTCAATTTACTTGACCTGGTGTAGAGAATGAATGTGGTTAAATCCAGAGGCACAATATTTTATTAGAAAATGGCTATAATTTTTGGCAACTGTCTAAACAATTATTTAATGGACCATCAGAAAATTAAGAATTTTCTTTCTTTTCTTTCCTCCTTCCTTTCCCTCCCCCTTTTCCTCCCTTTCTTCATGCTCTTTTGCTCTTTTTCTTTCTCTTATTTTTTCTCTTTCTGCTTTCATTATACACTTCCTTTCTCTTTCCTCTTTGTTTATTTTATACTTTCAAATAGTATTTCCCAACAAAGACTTTCCAAAGGATTTTTATAAGTTAATCTAATCTTTCTTTTCCAACTTAAAAAAAATGTACTCTAATTGTGGTCTTTTTCAGTTGACATGCATATACATCAGCCTCTATGTACCCTGGAACAAATGCAAATAATCCAATCCGAATGCGTTCTCTCTTACAAGCCTGAAACTCTAGCCAGGGGTAAACAGAAACCCAGGGGAGACTATTCTGGGAATGAGGGAGGAAGAACAGGAATGGGACAGTGGAGTGGGGAGCCTGGTACCATTTTGCTAGCTCTTCTTTACATCTTCGAAAGCATTCCGGTACATATATTGGAAGTCTGCATAAATTCAACTCATATTTTTCTGTTTTAATAAAAGCAACTGCAAATTGGTATAAAGTTGGCCCTGCTTCTCCCCTATTGGAAGGAGACTCCCCCCTGGCTCACTTGGTGGAATATGTCTATGATTTGCATCCAAGATGGACATTATGTTGAGCCCAGTAGTTTGATAGGATGTTCCATTATTTGCATGTCCACTACTGACCTCAATAGTTCTTTTTCACAATGAGAACAATCAAAGAACAAGGCAGAAATTTGCAAGAAAATAAAAGTCTGAAAGCAAAGAGAAACTTCATGTGAACCCTGCCCTCTCAGAGCCAATATGGCCAAGATAAACCTTTAGTGAGAAAAGAGCAGACAATGAGAGGGAGGCACAGACTCCAGCAGTTGTAAACATGTGACTCTGTTAAGAGCAAATTATTAGTTTAGGCCAGAAAATTCAAGTTGGGTGATGGTAGGAAAATAAGACTGGGCACTGCACAGTGGACTAGAATAGTTTATTAAAAGAGGAAGCATATGTTGTTTTGTGTGTTTGTATATTTGACAGTGCAGGTACTTTCTTGAATAGAGAGCAGTGTTTTTTGTTTTTGTTTTTTTTACTGTTCACAATTTTCTTTTCTTTTTTCTTTCTTACAGTTTCTGGCTGGGGCTGGGTTTGAACCCACCTCCTTCAGTTTATGGGGCCAGTGCCCTATTCCTTTGAGCCACAGGTGCTGCCCTAGAGAGCAGTAGTGTAAAAATAAACAATAGCGATCACTTCTCTTCTACCTATCACAATCTCCCATTATTTTTTTAATAGTCACTACAAATTGTTTCAGTCATAGTTAATTTCCAGGTAATCAATCCTATCTTTTCAGCTGATGGACATGTTTACTTTTAAGGGTAGCACAGGAATCTTTGAAAGCATATTGCAGGCTCGGCGCCTGTGGCTCAACGGGCTAAGGCGCCAGCCACGTACACCTGAGCTGGCGGGTTCAAATCCAGCCCAGGCCCGCCAAACAACAATGACGGCTGCAACAAAAAAATGGCCGGGTGCTGTGGCGGGCACCTGCAGTCCCAGCTACTTGGGAGGCAGAGGCAAGAGACTCGCTTGAGCCCAGGAATTGGAGGTTGCTGTGAGCTGTGATGCCACCGTACTCTATCCAGGGTGACAGCTTGAGGCTCTGTCTCAAAAAAAAAAGCATATTGCACATTACTCGTCACTCTTCATGATTCAGGATATCACAATGGACAGCAATTATTATTTTCTAGGCTATGCTTATGATATTAGAGACAAATTTATTCAGGGTGATTTTCCTATAAAGCTTTCTGAATTTGTAGACCTAATTTTTGTTGGTTTTGTGTGTCCTCCTTCCCCTTCCAAGCCATATCTTACACATTCAATGTGCCTGCATATTTCTGATTGCCTACTGCAAGAAATACTATCATCACGACTATGTGCAGGAAGAGTTGAAAGACACTGAGGGCCTAGTGAATCTAAAATAACAACCCGGTTTTTATAGTTCAAACTGGTAATGAAAGACAGCCCTAGACCAGCATCATTTTTAAAAATAGAGACTTTGGAATAGGATAGCTCTAGGTTCAAGTTCCAGCTCTATCATTTCTGATGATATGCTTTAAGCAGGCTATAAAACCTCTTGAAGATTTAAATTATTTGTGTATCAAAGAGGAATCATAACAGTATTTAACTCATAAGATTGGTAGGGGGATTAAGTAAAGCAAGGTACATAGAACATATAGCTCACTTAAAACACCCCAAATAATTCTAGTAGTGGAAGTAATTGTATGTGGTGAGGATGTATGATTTTCAAAATCCTCTTTAACATGAGTATTTTATCCAATTACAAGCATACTAAAGTCTAATTATTTTATCATCATAGAAATCCATGCTAGAGGAAGCTATCCTGTAATTAATTGTGTTCACTTTTAGTACTTATAGCATTAAATAAGAGTAGAAACATCCATGATAAATTCACCAAACATCGACTTTCAGCATATCCTAACATTTATAGATCAATCCTCATCATACTCATTTCATTGTGAAGGTGTTTTACTTTACATAAAGACAAAGAACTCATTATGTATTTAATATAAATAATTGAAACTGATATATCTGTTAGCAATTATATAGCTATGTAAAATTGCATAATTTATGTATTCAAATAATATATGATGATAGAGTGGTTACAATATACCAGGGTTTGGGAATGCAAAATAAAGCACGATCACAGGCACAGTTCCTTCATGAGGCCTTCAGTTTTATAGAAAAAAAATAAAAAGTGAATAGACAATAAATAAACAGTTCCAAATTGTTATATATTTTGTAGGAAAAAATAGCAAGGGTATATTTTGAGGCAGAACATAATGTAACTAGCACAATCAGAGAAAACATTTCAGAGAAGGTGAAGCATACACTCATATCTGAACCAAAAAGCAAAGATACCAGGTATCTGAAGTATAAGCTGAAATTTGATATCTGAGCACAAGGAAGGTAAGATTTGAAGTACTGTATATAAAGAAAATGGGATGCGCAATGACCCTGTGATGGGTCATGAGAACTTGGCCAGTCTCAGGTATTGAAGAAAGACTTAGGGCAGCAGGAGGAGAATTTATAAAGGAATGCAGGAGATGTGTCTGTAGCACAGACGGTAGCAAATTCATCTCGTGAAAGGAAGGTGGGAGCGTATCATTTGTGCTACAGAAAGAAAAGCCTTAGGCTTAGATTTTAACCCAAGTGCCTTGAAAATGAATTAAAGAATTTGAGGAAGGATACAGACTCAACCTGATATTCAAGTCTTAATTGATGATTCTTGATACCAAAAAAGCAGACTTGCCAGGGAATTGACTAGACAGATGGTGGTGAGGTGGAAAACACTGAGCCTAGGTGACAGTCTCTACAATTTTATTATCCACGTAACAAATCAGAATTGTTTGGTTAGATCTGTAGTATCTTTGAAGACAGAATTTAGATGACATGATCACTAATAAGTATGAAAATAGACAACATCAACCATACCAAGTTGGCAAGGATGTGACTGAATAGGAACTCACATACACTGCTAATGAGAATGTAAACGGGCATGAACACTATGGAAAAAGTAATTTGATGTTGTCTTGAAAAATCCTTTAAGCTCACACCATTTGATTCAGGATTTTTTTTCACTTTTTTGTCTCGTGCCTTGAAGAAAATCTTACATAAGAATATGGAGAGATATGTGACTATCTCAGCAGTGTTATTGTAATAGAAAGTCATATAAATTTCTGAAATAAAACAAAATAACCTATCCAAATTTCTGTGAGCAGAATAATTATTTTGCGATGGATATATGAAAGTAGAAAATTATATAGCAGAAAGAAATGCTACTTATCAGTATTCATGAATTTGAGTCATTTGTATAAATATAATGTGGAAGTAAGAGGGAAAATAACAGACTCATCATAAAGCAAGAAAACACTCATATAAAGAAGCAGTTCTCTGAGTATGGTTCAGGAAGATTTAAAGTAGTTTTTATGGTAATACTGAGAAGCAGGGAGAATTCAAAGAGTTTCAAAGTGGGAAGAAGAACGGACTGTGTTTGTTGATGGTGCAACCACGATAACTTGAGATGAAATGTTGGCATCCAGAGTAAAGGCTGGTCCCCAGCTGACAACCCAGACATAAAAAGAAAAAGCAAAAAACAAAACCAAACAAACAAACAAAACCCTCAGAGACCTCAGTCCTACAACCACAAGGAACTAAATTTGGCCTTCGGCTTCAATGCACTTAGAAGCAGATTCTTCCCCACAGCCTACAGCAAGGAAAGCAGCCCTACTGACATCCTGGATTGGTTGATGAGAGAATTTAAACCAAGAACATAGTTGAGCTTATCCAGGAAACTACAGAATCTGTGTGTAAACACATTTTTGTTGTTTTAAGTTGATATATTTGTGGTAACTTGTGGCTGCAGTTTAAAAAATGAAGACTTATTGAACTATGTATTGAACTATGTTTATTAATGTAATCCAATCCTCCACAGGTTGTTGGTAAACTCCCGGAGCACAGCTGTGATCCTTAAGGTCTTCAATTTACACTGAGAAGAATTACAATGCTATATTTAATGAGCATCTTAGTTCTTTATTTAAAATTAGTGATTTGGGAGACTATTTGCTCTGAAGAATGTATTCCTAAGGCAGAGCACAATTTCCAAGTCTTGCTTTGATAGCCAAAACCAAGGCTAAGTATTCCCAGTATCCAAGATTGAGATCTAATCATTTTTGTGATGCAGTAGGAAAATAGAACGTGAGAAATGGTGTGAAAATAAAAATGCATTATGACTCTCAGATGTGAGTGCTGGGGTTACCAAAACACTGAGAAAGCCTGTCCATAGCCAAGGTACTTATCCAAAGGTTCTCCAAGGATGTTGTAGAATGGAACTGCTGCATAAGTCCTCTTTCGTGGAAATTCTTATACTCTTTCTAAAATATATATAAATTCCTTCATTTTGAAATGCTGTTTTGTGCTTGGCAGAATGAAAACAGGATTTCTATAACTAACATACTTAGATGCACTTTTACTAGCAAACAGATTTTTAAAAGAGCTCAGGAATGATCATTTTTGGTTTGTTTGTTTGTTGAGGAAACTATATTCCTTAGCAACAGGTTATCACCAAAGCTTGCATTACTCTCCTATCAATTCTTTGTAATAACATTTATAATTGTTTAGGAGCAAAAACCGTGTTATGTGAAGGTTAGTCTTTTTCCTAGATACACTTAATAGCATCACATATAAGCATTTCTAAAGTTTTTCAATCTATTACAATGACATCACACTGTATTTCATACATATAAAGGTTGTAAATAACCTCAAATTCTTTTGGAAACAGTATATAAGAAGTAAAATTTTAAAAAATATACGTGAATTCTTGCTTTGAGAGACTATGTACTATTACTGAATTGATAGAGAATATCATTTTTGTGCTCAGGATAACACAAATTCATAAAACATGCCATATTTTATTCATTTATCCAAACTCACCAAATGTATCTAAGGTTTGTATTCATTTTGTGTATATTTTATATCAAAAAGAAAAACAACAAACTAAAGTGGCATGCAGAAGCATTTAGAAAGAGATGTACTAATGTCTGTAATTTACACTGAAATGCGTTTAAGATAAATTATAGAGTATAAAGGTATAGAGGAATGCATAAATGAAATGGTATACGAAAAATAATTATTGTAAAATGTTACCACACAAAGGAAGATGGTGGACATTTGAGTGTATTCACACTAAAATTCAATGTTGCTTTATGTTTAACAATTTTTGCTATATAGTGTGCATATCATTAAATACGTGTACATATACCTAAATAGACATATGTAAGTATACATGTGTATAACAACTCAGTATGATAGCGTAAGTATTTTAGAATAAAATTGGAATCTCAGCTCTGTGAATTTTTATATTTGGAAACACAATCAAATGACCTTTTTATTCAATTTCATAATATTAAGGTAGTACAAGTTTTTTTGTTTTGTTTTTGGGTCTTTGTTTTGTTTTGTTTTTTTTTCATTGTACCCAATAGGTGAGTTTTTATTCCTGATTGCCTGTCCACGCTTTCCCCCTTTCTTAATTTCCAAAGTCCTTCACATAACTACACAACCTTTTATAACCATTGTTTAGCTCCCACTTATTAACAAGAATATGTGGTGTTTGTTTTTCCATTCCTGACATACTTCACTTAGGACTAAGTTCTCCAGTTCCATCCAAATCACTGCAAAAAACATTTCATTCTTCTAATGACCGAGCAATACTTCATCTCTGAGATACACAGGTCTTCACCTATAAAAGGAGGACTAAACATTGTTAAGATTAAATAAGGTAAAGTTTGAGATGCAGTGAGTGCAAGGTGAATCAGAGCTTAAGATGTCAGCTTCTGTTAGGTCAGGTAGCACTTGATGTACTTTTGGAGGCTATGTAAGTAGTAAAGTCATAAGTTAGAAAAAATGCTTATGTGAAAAAACGAAAAATGGGGGAAAAAATCTATGTATTGCATCCTCAATTCCAGGTAACATAAAGATTTCCACCACCATAATTGTTAAGCAGGGCCTATCTTCAGAGAATTTGGGAATTCAATTTTAAAGTAATTTTAAGATATTGTCTTGCATGGTGCACTTAGGTGAGGTCCCATCCCACCAAATGCCCTCTCTCCTCCCACCAATTGCCCTCCCCTTTCATCATATTGTACCCTCAAAATGTATACAGTTATGATTTAATTAAAAATTATTGAAAAATGTGTCTACCCTTTGATCAATAAATGTCAATTCTAGGACTTCATCCCATGAAAATAATTTTCAGAAATGTGAACCAAATGCATGTACCAGGATGATTACCAAAATGCTATTTGTAATAGCAAAAAAAAAAAAAAAATGGAATAGAAATAGAGGATTGGTTAAATAAAAAAAAAAAATGTTGTCTTGGATACCTTTGGGCAAAAAATTAACTTAAAGGTGCCCTAAACTGGAAGAAACTGATAGAAATTCCTATTGGAAAGAACCGTCAAAACAGACTTCATATAATTCACAGCGACAAAAATATGACTGGCAATCTATCATTTCCACACAAGTGGTATGTGCCCAGGAGTAAGAATGTATACAAACTATAAACAATACAATTTGACTGCTATCGATTCAAGGGGTTGAAATAGTCAGATTCAGAATATGAAAACAGAATACATATTTTTGAAATAACAAAAGTCAATTGAGAATACAAGCACAGAACTGAAACAATGAAAGTACAAACAGGATGTTCTAGAAATGAAATATGTGACTATTGCTATTATAAAAATTCAATGAACAGAAAAAAAATGAATGAACAAATGAAGCACATCTGAAGATAACAGATCAACAAAGTGGTATATTAGGGCCTGTAGCCTAAATGAAGCACAGAGATACCAAGAGATGGAAAATACGGAGCAGAGTCCAAGAGATTTGGTGAGAAGAATGAAAAAAACACAAAGATCTAACTGGATTTCTGCAAGGATAAGATAGAGAGACTGGAGAAAACATTAACAGTTACAAATACTAATATTTTCCAAGACTGATGAAAAGCCCAAGCTATTAAGAACAGTAAGCATAAAACATTTCTAGTGGTATAAAAGTAGGTGTATATTTATAGCACATTGTACTGAAACTACAGAAACCAAATAAAAACAGATTTTTTTCTTTAAGGGAAAGTTTAGATGTTTTACAAAGTATAAATTAGTAACTTTGGCCTGCAGAGAGTGGACAGGCAATCAGGAATAAAAACTCACCCATTGGGTACAATAGAAACAAAATAATTGAAGGACATTTCAAAGTTTTGAAAATGTATAGACTTTAAATTATGTGCCCAAATAATTAATAATTCAAGAATGGAAGTTAAATAATCCTTAGAAATAGTGTATCTTTATCTTGTTTCTAATCATAGACATGTTCAGTTTTTAACAATTTGTGTGTAAAAATCTGTACATAAATTATACTTCAATAGTCAGAGAATGGAAGTCTAGAGAAGACATTTATCATAATAACATTTGCACTAGATTGTTTAACACAGCTCAATTTATAATTGCCAAAATGTGGAATCAACCCAAGAGTGGATTAATAAACTGTGGTATAGGTATACTATGGAATATCATTCAGACATAAAAAATCTGGAGACTTGACATCCCTGACATCAGCCTGAAACACATTCTTCTTAGTAAAGTATCATAAGAATGGAAAAGCAAGTATCCAATATACTCAATACTAATACGAAGCCAGTTAAGATAAACCAATACACGCTCACAGAAGAGAAAAACTCAATTCAATTCAGGTTGGGAGGAAGGGTAGGGGGAAGAGGAAAACGTAGGGAGGGGGATTGGTGTGCTCCTATGTAATGGGCAAAATTTAAGAATATATGGCACACCTCCTGGGTTCCGGGACACAACTAAACAGGGACTTTACATAACAAGCGCAAACATTGTAACCTAACATTTGTACCCTCCTATTAATCAAAAATTTAAAAATATATATATAAATAGCTAAGACAAAAAAAACTAGACATTTAAAAAATTCATTATCGTTAAAACAAGCACTATGCACATAAAAATAAAAGCCAAACATGGGGGGGAAATAACATAATCTGTAAGAATTCTTATCTAAGATAGATAAAGAACTCCTATGAAGCAATAAAATAAAAACTTACCTATCAAAATAGAGAGGTAAAGTTATGTACAGACAATTCCTAGAGTAAATTCTAATGTAGGTATGTCTGTCTGTTTAGCTGAGAGTGTGCTAAATTCCAACAGTAATTAGATACACATAAATAAAAACTGTAAAAACATATGATTTAATACCCTCATAAAATGGCCTGAATTAAAATTTTCTGTCTTTCTCTCTCCATATATTTGTCAATGTTAATGTTTATTGCAATGTTGCTAAAAGAGCAATTTATCTATTAAAAGATGAATTAAATGAGTTGTGGAAGGGTATGTTAGGCTGGATACAGATTGTTTGAATGTCCTTTATCCCTTGTAGGGATAGGTTTTTCATCACTTTTAGAATACAGAAAACTTTTTAATCATTTAAAAAATAAAAACATGATGTTAGTGTAAGATGAAAGGAGTGGAAATTCTGAATTATCTTATTGTTTTAGTTTTTTAAATGGTTTTAGTGTTTTATTTATAACTCTGACAAGCCTGAGGAAAGTCGCTTCACATCTGTAAGCTTGCCTTTTCCCACTAGTACATTTTTATAATGATTATATCTCTTCTACCACTCACAAAATTTATAGGAAATTCAAGAAAATAATGCCTTTAAAAGTGTTTTCAAGTTAAAATTGTCAAACAAGTCCAGGCGCGGTGGCTCATCCCTGTAATCCCAGCACTTGGGAGGTCAAGGCTGGTGGACTGCCTAAGCTGACAGGTTGAGAGCAGCCTGAGCCAGAGCAAGACCCATCTCTAAAAAATAGCTGGGTGTTGTGGTGAGCACCTGTAGTCCCAGCTACTTGGGAGGCTGGGGCAAGAAGGTCACTTGAACCAGAGATTGAGACTGCTGTGAGCTAAGATGCCACAGCACTCTACAAAGAGCAAAAAAGTGAGATTCTGTCTCAAAAAAAAGTATCGAATATTGTTTGTTATAATATTGCTGCTATGATGAGATATTGCTGCCGTATTATAGCTCCTATGTCTCATCAACAAACATGAAGGGATATGCTTTGCTGTGAGAGTCAGTGTGACATAAAGGAGAAGGCCAAGTCTATTTGTTTGCTTATAATATTGCTTATAATATTAGTTATAATAAAAATTATTATTATTATTACCTGAGTAAATCACTTACATATCTGATATCTTTGAAAATGAGTTTGAGCCAAGTGAATTTTAATGAATACCTCCATACTTAACATTCTGAAATTCATTTATGAATGGAATTAAACATTGAGAAAGAGAAGAATGATAGTTATTGATCTGTGCAATGCAATAATAATGATCATAACATTTATCATTTGTGGAAGCTTAAATGAGTAAAAGTAACATGTTTAATATGATGCAGAGCTAAAAATGTTCATTTTTGCTACCTATTAGTGAGTTAAAATTGCATCTTGTTGAGTAATGAATCAGAAAAGGTTGGACTGAATTGGCCAAGTGCCTCTAAGTGAATGTGAGAAATATTTCAAGATAATGCCGAATGACATATAAGAAAGAGCAACACATTTTAACAGAACTGCTTGTTCAGTGATGCCAGAACTTCTGGGAATATTAACACATTGGGTGAGACAATATTCTCTTTCCAAGTGTTAACAACTGAAAAATTAACTAGATTTTCCATCGTGATCAGGAATGGAGAATATAAGCACAGACAGAGATCCTTCTGACCTACTCATTAGAAAAAATGCTCTCCTTCACTGTTCTGGAGCCCAAATATAAAGCCCAAGGGAAGTGTGATTTCTCTGAGAATTCCGCCCCAAATATACCCTAACAAAGCCCTGCTCTGCAAAAACTGTTCAAAGCTTACAAACTCTGGTTCTGTTTACTAACACAGGATAATCGTAAAATAAAAATACAACAAACAAGGTATCATAGACAGAGTCAAGGCTCTGGAATAAGCCCATCTCAGTCCAGATCTGTCTGCACCATTTGCTGGCTGTATGACTTCAGTTTTTTCATCTGAAAAAATTATAATAGCAGTAGAAGTCTTCATATGCATGTCTGCAGAATTGAAGAGATGAATTCATGCAACCAGCCTAAGCAATTCTTGACACATGGTACCTCTTCAGCTTCTCAGTGGAGGTTAGCTGCTATAACCACATGCTGAAGAGAAAACTAAGAGGATAAACAAGAATTTTGCAATTAAATATCTTCAAAATTCAGAACTCTGTATCATCAGTTACATAGCTTATATTTGCCTTCCTAGGACTCTGAATCACAGATATCATTGGTTATAATATTTGGCAGGTTTGTGAGGTGCTGTCTCAGTGGGCTAAAATTACAGTACCTTTGCCTGGAATATTTTACTACAATTCAGAAGTGAGCTATTTTTTCTTTTTACCTCTAGGTTCCTATATTCAATAATACTTTCCAGAATGTTTCAGTGATCTGGTTTGGATCTTTTTTTTTCTTTATATGTGCTAGATTTTATTTCTGGTAAATAGCTTTCTCCTCATAATTTCAAAGAGCTTAAGCTTATTTCTCAATATAGTATTATCTTAAGAGTATCTTTTATGTTCAAAAATAATTTATTTTCCCTCTTAAAGAGTCTAATGCAAATGAAATACTCAGATGCACAGCAGGAAGAGGACAAAATGAGTGTTATCCAACCACACCCAACCAAATTCCTTGAATTTTTGTTTATCATCGTCAGTTTCAGAATCACAGGCTTTAAAACTCCAAAGGAGCCTAGCAGTCATCTGATGCAACTTTCTCATTTTTACAAAAGAATTTCAAGAATTAGACAAACTAGTCAAGCTGCGATTATAGCCAAATTCTATTGACTCTGAATTTTAAATCATTTCCACAAAAAAATACACCTGCAATTTAGTCACACGAGCAAAGTGCCATAACATAGGCATAAGGTCTGCTTATCTAGAAACCAATGAGATGCTTTGTTTTAACAATTCACTAAAACATGACTTCTGTAGATCTTTAGAACATCAAAAGGCTCTCCATGGCATCGTTTTTCATTTCAATATAATTTTACAATTAATTATTAGCTATTAATATCCTAGAATACTATATACTTAGTATTTTAGAAAATCTGTGCTATTATTAAATATTTACTGTTTCAGATGTTGTCATAATGTGTAATGTTACAAATCAGGTTTCGTGTTAGACTGAAAACATACAGAGACAAGCAGCTTCAATCATTCTTCAAGTACTAAGTTAGATGTGTTACACAGGCATATTTTCTAGAGGAGGAAAAAGATTGTAAAGGGAAAAACAGTTCTGCAATCCCAAAGAAGAAATATCTTCTTGCTGGCATAAATTTTCTGTCAGATGATCATAAAATCATCAATAACAGATTCCAAAATTTTCATCTCCCCTATCGAATGTTATTTCATTGATACACCGTTTGAGATATTTCCTCATTCCTTTCTCTAAGAAAGCCTCACATACCAGATTTTGGCACGGCTATGAACAGTCACAAGTCACCTCATGCATTTTTCCTAGCTATTTTTCTTCATTTCAGCTCTTTTCATATTCCTCAAATTAACAAATCTTTTTATTTTAAAGATCCAATAGGATCTTAAATATTTTGTTCTGTCTATTCAAGAATTTTTTGACTATGTGTCATACATATTTTATGCCATTTAAAAATGACATTCAGAAGTTTACTTTTAAGTAATTTTAGATCTATTTAGACCAAATGCCTATATAGGAAACCAGATTAGAACTCTGATTTGAAAGCCATACATGCTCGTCTCTTTAGACTTGGCATATATGTAAGTCACAAACAAGATAACAGGTAATTATCTCTATCATAAATCCTTGTCTGCTGGCCTTATGGTCTTGAGAGAATGACTACTTCTGTGTTATAGAAATTGTGGAACTCTAGGAGTAGCTTTTGCCTCCCAGAACAACTATGCAAGGGACATCCTAGGCAATGAATTTCTTTTGGTAGAAAGAAAAGTTAATATTTAACTAATACTATGATTGGTATTGGAGGTGGAATTGGGGGATAGGGAAGCTAATGGTGTTAGTGGTTATGTGGAAGAGGAAATGATTTAATTTTTTCTACTTACCATTAGTAGTGCCAGAGATGCACCTTTGCCAGTCTGAAAGTTAGAACATAACGGCCACACCCATGGATTAGGGTTTACTTTTTACTCTGCTATGGCATTCTCCCCTGGCCTTATTATATGTATGGATTGACCAGCTTCATCTTTCTGAGGACATGTCATTTTAGGAAAAAATAATTAAAACAGCAAATCCTCTTTCCCAATTAACTCTCTATTGCATTATCCCAAATGATTTCATTTATAGTCTTCACCACAATCTAAACTAATCTTAGATATTGATGGTATACTTACCTTTTGTCAGTTTCATCCTAATAGATTAAATGAGATCAGGTTCTTTTCTGTCTTATTTACCAGTGTACAGCAAATCTATTGTTATAATTTGGCTTTTCATTTACATTTTCTTCAAGCAGAGAAAGTTCTGGTCATGGTGATATGGATTGAGTATAAGCCAAACATCCCTTACAAATTAAAAAAAAAAAAAAATTGCCATTTTTACACTGTGCTGAAAAGAAATATTTTGATTTTGGATCTGTGAAGGTAGAATGTGGTTTTGTTTTGTTTTATTTTTATGAACTTCCAGAAATAACCAATCCTTTTCTTTATCTATTCTCATTTTTTGTGTCACTGTGAGACATATTTTTAATAGGAAATGTATAGAAAATCCCCAGCTGAACTTTAGCCTTGTTTCTGGTTTAAATCCTACTGATATTTATATATTGGTTCATATTAATATTGAGTATGCCCATATGAATGATAAAACATAAAAATAGTCTAGCAAGGGGGAATGGTGAGGAGGAAGGAGGGTAGTTGGCAGGAATCTCACCTAATGTGACAATGTGAGGGTGTACAGCACACCCCTGGGTAAAGGTCTCTTCTACAACTTGAACTTACCTTGGAAGTGAGAACAATGTAACCTAAAAATTTGCATCCTCATAGTAATATGAAAATAAATAAAGGAAAATTAAAATTAAAAAAAAGGAATACACATTAAAAAAATACACAAAAGAGAAAAAAAAAAATCCTACTGATGGGCCTCTCTGGCTAAAGGAGACATTCACTGACTTATCTGTTTTCCTCCCAGATTTCCTTGGTTACTGTGAGTTCCATAACTTGTACCTCATCTACTTGACTTAACAATCTATTGCTTATTTTCTCTTGTTTCATTCTTAAAAATCCTCTGATTTTCCTAGTTTCAGTAATTCAAAGGTGGTTCCCACCATACCAACTCTATGCCATACAGCGATGGGGATGGCAACCAATTCAATCCCTTTTTTATTTTAAGTGCAGAGTTCACATTTTGGCAAGCATACACTAATAAGAATACTTCATTTAGATATAAAATAAGTGAATTGGACATATGTACCATAAGCTAATATGAAGAACATCTGCTTAAATTATTAAAAGTAAATATGATAGTCATAGTATGAATTCTACCCCATGTTACTCGGAATCTAGTTACTCAACAGGCAAAAGTTAACAAATCTGGTTTGAGCTTATGATAAAGAAGTGACTATACTGGAGCTGAAGGGAAACAAGACAAAAGGTGTCCTAGATCCTAACCACACTCTTTATTATACATTTGTATAACAGGACAACAGGAATGCCTTGTTTACAGACAAGCCTTAGGAACTTGATTAGGGAAAAAAAAATTCCTATTTGAGATAAGAAATTTTGAAAAACTTAGAAAGGAATTTGTTACTAAAAATATCCTGTAAATTTTCCCATAGTGCTAATTTCACATTAACTTTGTAAACTGCACTTGAACTGTAATGCCAGGCAGAAAGAGATCCAGTATTCCGACGTGAGTAGCTCCTATGTCTCATCAACATTAAGTGATGTGTTTTGCTGTGAGAGTCAGTGTGACATAAAGGAGAGTGCCAAATTTGTTTGTAGGAAAGTAGACATCCCTGGGTTGCCAATCTGTCTCTGTCACTTTCAAACCATGTAGACCAGGGCAAGTTGTATATAACTTGTATAAAACTTTTAAAGTTTTTACTTCTTAGCTACAAATGGGGATAGTAATGCCTACTTTTTCAGAGTTAAAATAAAATTGAGAGAAATAAAAGAGAGATGCATACAAGTCAATAAAGAGTAAGATTCTTATGATTATACCCCATTAGTTGGAAAAAAATTATAAACATGCCAAAATCTTGTGATAACTATTAATGAAGTAAAATGATATTATTAACACCATACACATTTTCACAATTTAATGATTTGGGGGCATCATTGACAATTCCTAGCATGACAGAGGCACACGTCTATGCTCACCTTGGCTTATTTCAAGTTTGTCCTGGATTGAAGTCTACCTGTCGCTCTGTCCTCCTGTAATCTTTTGGAATCAATAAACCAAACCAAAACCCCTCTTACTTTGATCATGGCCCCATGGTTGGTGTTTCTAGAGCTCTGAGGGAATCAGATCAGAAATAAAACAGCACAAATGAATAAGGGTACGATACCTGGCCTTTATTTGCTTTTCTCATGTTGTATCATGATGTGGCTTAGATCTTCTCATTTCTCTCTCAAGAAAACAGATAAAATTTTATCTGCTTTTAACAGATAAAATTACTAATAGGTCAAACTCACATGTTTTGTATTTTCATGGTTTATTAGTCTTTAAATAATAATGTGATATGTCCCATCAAAACCAGGTAAATGTGTTTCTATATCATTTGTTTCCTCTGCCAGAGCTACTAAGCAGGCTTTGCATATCTCTTCTACTATAACATTCTCTGCATGAAACAAGGATTACTTGTGAAAAGCCCTTTTTCCTTTCTAAAAATGACTTCCACAAAGTTCCTAGCACTTATATCTTACAACAATGGATATGATCATGATTCTATAGTAAAGCCATGGATGAAAAAATAAATGAAGAGACCCACACCAGTAGACGAATGAAGAGCATGAGCTGAATCTTTATGTTTCAAGGTCTTACTAGTGAAAGAAGTAATAAGCCTTGAGAGCAGAAAATAAGTATCTTCTTAATTATTATCAAAATAGTTAGGGATAACATAACATACATTGGACACAGGTCTTGAAAGGTGAAGAGGCTGTGGGTAAGTGACATGAAAGGAAAGGGAATAACCTTTCCCTACCTAATGGGAAAGGATATTTGCATATTTTGAATCAGACAAAAGTTTAATAACCAGGATCTATACAGAACTTCAATTAATCTACCAGAAAAGAACCAACAATCTCATACATCAATGGGGAAAAGAGATGAATAGACTCTTCTCTAAAGATGACAGACAACAGACGAATGACCAGTAAACACAAGAAAAAATGCTCATTGTCCCTAATTAGAGAAATGCAAATCAAAACCTTAGATATCATCTAACTCCAGTGAGAATGGCCTATATTACAAAATCTCAAAATTTCAGATGCTGGCACGGATGTGGAAAGAAAGGAACATTTTTACACTGCTGGTGGGACTGCAAATGAATACAATCTTTTTGGAAGGAAGTATGGAGAAACCTCAAAGAACTCAACCTAGACCTCCCATTTGATCCTACAATCCCATTATTGGGCATCTATCCAGAAGAGAAAAAAAAAAAAACTTTTATTATAAAGACACTTGTACTAGGCTATTTAGCACAGCCCGATTTATAATTGCTAAAATGTGGAAACAGCCTAAGTGTCCTTCAACCCAGGAATGGATTGGTAAGCTATGGTATATGTATACTATGGAATATTACTCAGCCATCAAAAAAATCGAGATCTTGCAGCATTTGTACTAACTTGGATGGAGACGGAACACACTATTCTTAGTGAAACATCACAGGAATGGAGAAATATAACTCCTATGTATTCAACTTTGATCTGAGGACAACTAATGACAGTTAATGACACGAAGGGGCATGGGGGAAGGGGAGAGCAGACAGAGACAGAAGGAGGGAGGAGGTGAGGGAAAGACAACAAAAAAAGAAAACAAAATAGTGACTAATTCTCACATAAATTGGATTCAATTTTGACCAAGTACATTACTTAAACATTAATTTTGAATTCAACTTGTTAATATGTTGTTTAGGATGTTATATTCTCATTTATAAGTGAAATATGTT
This sequence comes from Perodicticus potto, assembly GCA_963574655.1. Classification (NCBI taxonomy): domain Eukaryota; kingdom Metazoa; phylum Chordata; class Mammalia; order Primates; family Lorisidae; genus Perodicticus; species Perodicticus potto. The sequence goes on along the minus strand of CAUYRH010032411.1, from coordinate 60 downwards.
TGTAATTTCCCTTCATAACAATATATTTTCTCCAATTTTAATATCAGGTGTATCCAGATT